>JARQOD010009526.1:0-30982 GCA_033576555.1 Oophaga sylvatica
TTTTGGGGGGCCCCCTTAACGGTTAGAGCTAATTTGGGGGCCTTATACACAGATTGGATCGAGGGGGAACAAAGAGGGTCATTTACATATGGGACCTAATGCGTGGGCCTTATACGTAAAAATTTAAACACTTGGGGCCATCAACATAAAAGGGGTTACTGTGGGGCACAAAGGCATTCTCTTTAAGGGGCAATGGTGGCTTAGTGAGCAGTATGGAGAAATTTCTTTTGTCCACACACAGTTCGTGTAGGACAAAACAGCACCGGCCAGTATTGCGTTGAGTAGTTTTGGCAGGTTAGAGAAGATGGGTCTGGCCCAAGGGGCCAAATTGTCTTTTTAAACCGCAGACAGTCCTGGCGGGAATCGTCATGTCTGTCAAAGAGGAAAAGTGAACATCAAATGAAGCCCTTAAGTTATTGCTGTAACTGTTTGTAAATCTTGTATATTCTGCAGCCGATATCTACCCTACCATTTCAAGGCACCAAATGGGTTTAAATCCGATTGTTTTTTGTATAGAATTTTTTAGTTACAGCACGTCACGAGAGGTTCTCCTTTCCCAGACTGAGGGCCACCCTAGTTGTAAAGGGAACCATTAGGGGCCCCTCTGATTTTTCGCCCCCCCCCTAGCTGAACCCCAGCTTCCCTTTTGCTGAAACCCCCATTGAAAACCCTGGAATGTAATCAGAGAGATGGATGTCACAAGCCTAAACAAAGAAGAACTGCTTAAATTTTTGCACCGAAGAATTGTGAAAGACTGGTGGAAAGCAGTGAAGATCTTCAATTTGTTTTTAAAAATGGTTATTTTCACAAAAAATGATTTCAAATCTTTTCGAGTTAACATTAATATTGTTTTTCTAATGATTATGAATTTGTTTCTTGTATTATTTGAGGTCTGAAAGCACTCTTTTTTTTTACATTTTGAAATTTTTTCTTTGTCGAAAAAAATACAAAATTTATTGTTGGAAATTCAGTGACTTTCAGAAGTTTATAGACAAAAGAACAATTTACATTTTACCCAAAAAATATCCTTTAAGAGAGAAATCGCAAACTGAACATTTGAAATGGTCCTCTTTTTTTGCCAGAGCGTAATATTTATATATAATATTATAAATATTAGCTTTTCGCCATAGAAGTAAGGGAAAACACATTTCTTGCAAGGGGCCCCAACTGTCGGTGTCCACCCCTGGAAGATGATTAGCATTTGTTTTTTTTCTGGTATTGACTTTGATTGCTTTTTGTTCCCTTCATTTACAAATTACCTCCATTGGTGAATGTTGGCTAGCCTTTGATTACTTTTTTCTGGCAGCGCAAGATGTATTTACTGAAGAAATCCAGATCCTTGCATATGGAAAGGGTGATTCCAGAGAACCTTTTACCCATTACTTGTTTTAGTTGCCACCAACAATTGGACTTTAAGGGTTATTAAGTTTAGGCAAGAGATCTAGAAAATAATAAGGGGATTTATAAAACTTATTTCGCTCACCCAGTTGCTCTTGTCATCCACCTGGAGCTCGACACCGGCCTCGCCCTAGCCTCACTCAAGGAAATAGAAAAATTGGAGTCTGGCTCAACGGAATTGTTTTCCTTTTCTTTTTTGTTTTCAAAAGAAATATAGTGCCGATATAGTGGAAAGTCATATAAGATGCTTAGGCGTCGAAACGTGTCACTGGTTCAGGCGACCATGTACATTTTTTGTTTGCATGCACTATATTTTCTTTGAAAAAGAAAAGGAAAATCCGTCCTCCTTGACCGGACTCCAATTTTTCTATATCCTTGATATAAGGGGGAAAACTGTTTGCAGAAACGGCTTATCAAATGTCTGCAGCCTAGGTCATCTGGAAAACCCCAAAGGGAAAAAGGCATCGGGTTTCATCTTGGTGATCAGAAGTTTTCCCTCATAGAAGGAACAGTTGGGCCCTTTTTTGAACCGTATGTGGATTTCTAAATTCTTTTCTGTGATATACTGCTAAATCAGTAAAAATTCTAAAACTATCAAGTTCCAAATGCATACACAGTCTTGCCAAAATTAACTTTGTCAAGGCACCAGTCTTCTTATGCCATATTTTTCTCTACCGACCGGCTAAGTGGAGATAAACCCACCGTGGATTTGGGGATGTGCCAAAAAGGCTTCGGTTAGTTATTGGCTTTACCAAAAAGGGCGAAAGGTTTTAGGGAATTTCCTCCTACAACCCGTTCCCCCTAGTGGATGTTCATGGACTGTAAAACTTATTAGTGCTCAACGACCTACCAACAAGTTCGGACCACTGAATAGTATGGATGTGTTAAACACATGGGATTAACATGTATGCTGTTGAATAAAATAAAATTTTCCATGTGTTCTTCATCTTTCTCCTCGTCAAATCTCCATGTATTGCGGACTGTTCAAAAAAAACAGTATATAAAAGCACAAATCTGTAGAAAAATAAGCCTGTAGGTGATAGTTTTGGGACCCCCCTTCTAAAGTCCTTATATCATAATGAACTACAAATCTTAATAGTGAAAAGTGAGTTGCAGTGTGACTGACCTCTAAAGCTTACCTGCAAGAAATTTTATTAAAATGCCTTTTCCAACAATAGATGGATTTTTACATTTTGTGCTTATTTGTTAATTTCCTTGAATACAGGCCTCCACTGGCCTATCAGGGGTAGCGTCCCTCGGCAAGAATGATTAAACTTTGTCCAATAAAGCATAACCTGCTCGAAACTTGCTAGTCATTGAGCCAGAAGGCCCCCCCAACAAGGGAAAAGTAGAGGCAAGGGAAGGGTGTGCTCTGCAGAAGGTTTGAGAATCCCCTTTAACATCGAATTAATTGTTTTTCATTGGAACAAGCTCAGGTGCGGAAGAGTTAGGCCCGCGTCAAACCCCAAGGAGGAATACGACGGTGAGAGGCGGAAAACCACTATTACACTCGGCCAATTTTCTTCTTGGGGCGCTCTATCATGCGTATTTTCTCGGCCTTAAGTTCGGTCGAGACAACACCCTCAGCTTGCTGCATTGCAGCAATTAGCCCGTTGTACCCTAAAGTCTATGGGTGCGAGAAAACAACGGATTACACACACCAGAAGTGTAACTTGCGAGAAACAAAAGACTTCTGCAGCTCCCAGGAAATGGTGCAAACAGGAGGAAGCTAACACTGCAAATTAGCTCAAAAAGTGATACATCCCGGAAGAATGCCTCCAGAGTCGGCCATATGTCAACCCTCATTAATGCAGATGTTGATTGGTTGGGCAGGAGAGCCCGAAATTTGGGACCAACGACCGCGCAGGAAAAAGGCGGCATGGAGGCGCATCGTGTGCAATGTTTCCCACTTTGGGGACACCCAACGAGGAGCGCGCGAAGAGTAAGTTACCTGATTATTTTTCAAACTTTTAACGGTCAGAAAGAATAAAAGCGATGAATTTTCCCTAAAAAATAGTTTTTTTTTTTGTTTTTTGGCGCCAAAATGTTATGTTCAACCATCCACTAGGCCCCCTACTCTGTAAGTGTTTAGAAGAATTTGGCATTGTCAGCTAGCTAAATTTTTACATTTAGTCACATTGCAGTGGATGATGTCATGAAAAATGGAGAACATCCGCGACCAATGAGGGAAAGGGCAAGGAAAGGCAGGGAGGGGTCTGCAGCACCCCCAAGAGGAAGTACGTGTATCTCGACCGCCTTGGTTTTCTTGCTCCTTTCTGGATTGGGCCGTAAGTACCTTACCACCCATAACACCTATGTGGTTAGATCAATCTCCAACTTGTTCTAATACCATTTCATTTCCAAACAGAACTCAGTCCAACCTCAGAAGGGAGACAGGCTTGCTCAGAGGCCATAATTGACTCGGTTTGGGGGAGGTGAAGAGGTGGCTGGCCCCATCGTCTGACCCTCCTGCGCTCCCCCAACTTCCAAGCACCAGGACCCGATCAAGCACCTGCACCGCAACCTGTACCTGACCCACCACGGGCATCAGCGGCCCCAGTGTTGAGGATGCAGCAAATAGCAGCAGCCCCACTTACCCTGGGGGGCCCCCCCAGGTTTCCAATATCCACCGTGGGAGAAACGTTGAGACATCACAGCTTTTGAGCCCGAAGGAATGGGACACTGGGGTCCTCAAGGGCAGCTGTGGGATGGGGTGAGGAGGCCTAAGCCCTTAGCCTTCCTGCTACCTTCGCCCCCTACCCCTTGGTTCGGCTCCGTGTCCCGAGGATCAATTCACTCCAAAATTGAGCCATGAACACTCCCCAAATACCCCAAAAGAGGTTTTTGAATTCTTGGGGGGTGGCCAGTCTATCACCCCGTAACTTTTTCCGCCTTTCCCCAGCAAAATGTGCTTGCCCTTTTGGATCTGAGGAACCTCCTGAACAGGCGCCTACACCTCAACCCCTTCCCCCACAAAAACCAAAAATTGGCAGCAACAGGTCAAATGGCAGGTATAACCCAAAATTCCCAATATGGACTTTACAGAACCAGCCCTTGGAGGCTGGCCCCAAAACCTGGTTTGCACAACATGGTATATTGGGGGTTTGAGTCTCGGGGGGGTCCATTTTAAAAAAGGGAAAATAAAAATCCCCCCTTAAATCTGTATTGGAATGTGCCCACCACCAACCGGGCCGGGGGGAATTTAGCTAAGGGGCCAGAAAATCCACCCAACAGGGTGAGGTTCAGGTCCCCATCATTACCAACCCCCGAAAAGCTGGGCACCCGCCAACCCCACCACCCACATACCTCCAGCTATGTTTTTATTTTACTTTTATATTAGATTTAAAAAGCTGTTTGTTATTTTTTATATTTAGTTGACCTCAATTTGTGGGCAAAGAAATTTGCAAAATTTTAAATGCCTCAAAACAAAATAAATTACCAATATTCCTCTTCAGTTGGCAATAAAGTTTGTTTTATTTTCATTATCTTTATTAGTTATACAAAAGTTTATTTTTTTTATTTTTTTTTACAACTGTTGTTGTAAAGCAATTTTTTCCTAATTTGAATACCTCAACACATTTGTACAAGATGGTGGGAAATGGGCTCCTGAAAGTTTGTTTTTTTCTTTATATTTTAATTTATACCAATCTTTGTTATTTTCTTCATTTCATTTTAACACATGTTGGCTAATGCATAATTGCAATTGTCATCTTACAACTCAACCATAGGGTAGTATGGGCTCACTAATGTAGTGAAAGTTTTTAATTTTCTTTATATCTATAATTTATCACTCTTTGTTATTTTCTTCTATTTCATTTTAAACATTTGGCTAATGCTAATTGCAATAGTCTATCTTACCTCAACCTTGGATCAAAAGGTGCTCCATGATAGTGAAAGTTTTGTTTTTTTGCTTAGGTATTATTTTTATGCAAATTTTGTTATTTTTTATGCCTTATTTTGGAACTTGGTAAAAACAACTTACGTAATGCAAGAGACATATTCCAAAGACAAAAATGGTTGCACACCTCAAGTGAAGTTTCCCAAAAAAAATAAATTTTTGTGAAAGTTTGGGTCTCTTTCTAAGTGTTCCAAATCACCAACACATGTGTATGAACTGTAACACCACACACATACAGTCATAGAAAAATCCTTTATGTTACCAACAAATACATTACGCATAGATAATCATCAATTGCCATGTTGTGTACCTTCAGGTACACAAAATATTGGGTAAAGATATCTGGGTTTTCGTCCTCGTGGGCGACGTAAAGGGGACAGGGGGGGTGGCTATCCCATTAGTACCACACTTCACCAACATAATGGACCCAACATGCTTCTGGAAATTATGTAGAGCAACACAGCTTTTTTGCCTCATTGAATTGGCTTACTCAGCTGAAAGCAATGGAGGACCCCCATTTTGACACAGAATGCCAAGGCACACCCACCCCGGCGCCGGCTCTGATAGGTCAAGTTGAAATCCGCGAACGGTGGTCAAGGTATCGTCGTGGTATGCCTTATACTTCCTTGATACTGGAAGGCCTCTCCCACTACAACATATGGGACAGGTTCTAGATTTGACCAGGAAGTTGCCGGCTGGGGGGTGCAAATGGTTATTGCGAAGCCGCCGACCCAAAGGAAGAATTGAAGGCTCTGAGTCTCCAGTTCTTTCCATAGGCCCCAATGTCTACAATTAAAAACCTGTTTTACTGAACCAGAGCCAACAGCAAAAACAAAAAATATTGTTTATAATTATAAATTGGGTCCGAGTTCGGCGGCTTATGACAGGATGTGTTCCCATCAAGGGCCCATACATTTGGAAACTGGCTTGCTCCCCAAAAACCCCTGGCAATCCTCTCCTCTTCCATCTTTGGTCGGCATCACCATTGTGAAGTCTTCCCAGAGTTGTGAGAGGTATCCCCCATGCCAGATATGGTGGACCTCCCCAATCAAAAAGTCCAATGGGTGCGGCTAGGATATCCAGTGTTAGAAACCTCAAGTAACCAAAGTAAGAGAGCAATCATTACACATCACAAAGGTTAGAAAAACGCACTAAACATAACATTAAATCATGTCGTACAACCAATCCCAATCAATTTCCAAAGTCAAAGGTTTCTGTCATTTTTACATAACATAATAGTCCGGTAATTTTCAAGGTGATTAGGGTAATTATGGGAATTTCAAACAGCCATAAGGGTAAAGGGAAACTTGTGGGAAAACAATCATCAAAGCTATGAGGTGAGGAAACTACCGAAACCGTAAGGAGAAGCGTCCCTGCAGAGATGCTTTGGCCCCTGGTGTCCTGGTAGTGACCAGGGCCACAATCTCCAACAAAACATCAAATGTGGGAATGGTCATCCGACTAAACAAAAAAAACTTGTCTGGTGAGTCCAAGTTGCAAAGGCGGTGAAAAGGTCTTTAGTGACGTTGCCTCAAATGCAGATCACCCACATTCGCCTCCCCTCCACGGATCAACGATACGGGTATGGCGCCCAAAAGCGGGGGACAAAACCCAGTTTACAAACTCGATCGTTGGGGTAACTGAAGCGTGTCCAATGTTGGCAACCAACACAGTACCCAACACAAGCACACCCCCCCAAATGCCAGATTGGGGCTGCCACCGATGCAGACCAATAAATAGGGTTTGATTTTGGTTTTGAATCAGTTTCAGGCCAAAAACCGTTAAATGTGCTTTTCAATCTAGGGGGGCAACGCGTGTGGGGGGCACGACATCGCAAATACCCTGCGCAAAAGTACAGTAAGCTGCAGTTATTTCAAGCTGACAATTAACATCCTCTCCTCTCTTCACACAGGTACAATCCTACAACCTTGCTTGTGGGTTTTATTTTACACTGGCAACCTTTCCCTTTTAAAGGACAATCCTACAACCCTGCTTGTGGGATCTGATTTTTACTAGTCAACCTTTCCCTTTTTAAATGGACAACTTACAACCTTGCTTGGGGATCTGACTTTTACTACTGTGGCAACCTTTCCCTTTTAAATGGTACAATCTTACAAATCGCTTGCTGGGACTGATTTTACTACGTGCAACCTTTCCCTTTTAAATGGTACAAAAAACCCACAACCCGGCTTGCTGGGATCTGACTTTTACTCTGTGAACTTTCCCTTTTAAAGGACAAACTCTACAACCTCTGCTTTCTGGGATTACTTTAATACTGTGCAACCTTCCCTTTAAATTCCTCTGAATGTTTGCTAAATTAATTGTTGCATTGATTCAATACTTACTGCGATAGCCCCGCGGGCCAGAGAGATGCTTCAGGTGCAAGGAGTTCCACATATGGATGCAGCCGGCCCTGTGCCTTTGATTGTGTTTCCTCCCCTGGTGTGGGGCCACTAATTTTTTCCCAAAGAGTACCACAACTCCTCCCACCTATCCTCTACCAGTCCTATATAATCAGAGCAAGTCAAGGGGGGCACGCGGTGGGGTCAGCACCACATGCGCAAATACCACGCGCAAAAGTAAAGTAAGCGCGTTATTTCAACGGCGTTAGTCACGGCAGGAGCATACCCCACACTAGTCTCTTTTTTGGGAGTCTGCTGAGTAAGCACTTCCAATTACTTGTACCTGGCTTTTCTATTTACCCACTCACTTTCCCATGTTTACAATGCCCTTCACAGTGTTTTCCGTTAATCCCTCCTCCTTCGCTATCCCAAACCAGCACCCTCTAATCAAAAAATCATTCCCCTTCCCTCCTTCCCTCCCCCCTTTCCCCTCTGCTGACCTGCTCTCAACCTAAATCTGTCCAAAAAACACAAAACAAGCTTCCCCTCTCTCCTTCTCCCACCTGCTCCCCCTTTCTCTGCCCTCCTCACTGCGGGAATATCCCCAATCCTGGACCTCCACAGTTCAAACCCACCTTAGTACTCCTTCCTACCGCCCCTATCTTGGAACTACCGCAATCTTTTTTTTAATGTAAAACCTTGCCATTGCACAGGGGGGGGGTCCCTCTCTCTGGAGCACCTGGAATGCCCCTCCATCGCAATAACTTCATGTGTTCATGACCTCTTTCCTCTCGCAATTTGTTTCCTCGCCCTCACAGAAACATGCTGACACCCTCTGACACCGCCTCCCCTGCGCGCTTGTTACGGTGGCCTCCATTCACCCCACCCTCGCCCTGGAAACAGACATGGTGGAGGAGTGGGTGTTCTCCTTTTCTAACTGCCCCAATTTAACCCAACCCACCTCTTCCTCCCTAATCCCCTTCCTTTAATCCACCTGTCCGATTCTCTCCCCCAACCCCAAGTGGGTTATATACCGCCTTCCGGTCCGACCACTGCCTTCATCGACCAACAACTACCGGCTTTTTTTCACTTTCCTCCACTGACACCCCACCATCATCATGGGGACTTCAACATCCCCATGATACCCTTCATCAGCAGCCTCCCCAAAAACTTCTTTCCCTTACTTCACCTTGGATTACCAGGGTCCTCCTCACCACCCACCGGATGGTCATAATAGACTTGTCTTCACCCGCCTCGCTCTCTACTAATTTCACCATCTCCCCTCCCCTCTACCGACCACCATTTCTATTCTCACCCGTCCTCCTCTCCTGTCCCCCATGCCAGCAACACGGCCCCGCAGACACCTTGCACACCTGACATCCACCACTCTCTACTCTTTTTCCGGCCAATATCCTCATCCACGTACAGACATTGCCACTGCTTTCTACAATGCCACTCTCAATCGGCTTTGACAGGTCGCCCATCTCGTTCATGGCAGAGTGGACGACCAACAGAAACCTTGGCAAAAAACACCACAAAAAGCTCTGGCAAGGGTCCAGGATTACAGAGGCGGGGTTGGAAAAAAACAAATTCGCAAGACCCCTTCACTGCATTCAAACAACAAAACTCTCTTTCAAATCTGCCCTCACCTCTGCTAAAAGGCCACTTTACAACCCTCGTATTTCCCATCCTACAACCCCAAACAGTTATTCAAATTTTAAAACTCCTCCTCCCCCCACCCTGCCCCCCCCCTACCTCCCTCATCTCTGTGAGGACTTGCCACACACTTCCAAAATAGATCGACAAAACAAGGCAAGTCTTCATTGTTCAACCACCTCAACCCTTTGTATACCAAACCAATGCCCCAACCCCATACCTCCCTCTCCAACAAATGAAGGGAGCTTTAATTGTTTCTCTCCAAATCGACCTCACAACCTTGCACTTGACCCCTCCCAACCCACCTCCCCCCAACCCACCACCCACTATTATTCCATCCCTAACCCACCTCTTCACCTATCACAACTCCGGTACCTTCCCTTCTGCTTTCAAGCATGCCACAATCACGCCTATTCTTAAAAAGCAACCCTCGCCCAACCGCTATGTCCACTATGCCCAATACCTGCTCCCACGCTTCCAAACTCCTGGAGTGCATGTCCCGCTGAGCTTTCCTACCACTTCTCTTCTAACTTGCTCTTTGCACTCTACAAATGGTTTCCGCCCCTATCCTCCACTGAGACAGCCCTGACCAAAATTACTAATGACCTATTACACCAAAGCAACAGACAATAACTATACTCCTGCTTTTGACCGTCCTCTTTTTGACACGTTGACCCTGCCTTTCTACAGATTTTTCCTCCTTTTGGGCAAAGACCTCGCCCTATCCTGGATCTCCTCATACCTTTCCACCGCACATTAGGGTCTCCCACCACCACTACCCCTCGTCCCACCCTTCTCCGGGGAGTCCCAAGGATTGTTCTAGGCCCCTACCTCTTCTCAATCTAACATTGGCCTGGGGCAACTCATAAAGTCCCACGGATTCCAGTACCACCTTTACCTGATGACACTCAATTTTACCCTCTGGCCAGCATCCCCTTTGCTATCCGAATCCCGGAGTGTCTATCAGCCTACCCCTTCTTCTCCCCCGCTTCCTCAAAACTCAATTTGGGGCAAATCGAACTCATAACTTTCCCCATCCCACGATCTTCCTTACCTGACCTATCTATCACATTAACGACATCCCTTTCCCCCGTACCAGAAGTGCTGCCTCGGAGTAACCCTTGTCGCCCTGCCTTCAAACCGACTCCAAGCTCTTTCTACCTCCTGTCGCCTTCAGCCAAAAATTTTTAAAGAATCCTCTTTCCTCAACCCTCAATCTACTAAAATGATTGTGCACCGCCCTCATCATCCCCGCCTCGCTACTGCAACACCCTTTTCTTGGCCTCCCGCTAACACCCTCGCCCCTCCGTCCACCTTAACTCTGCTGCCGACTAATTCACCTCTCTCCTCGCTACTACCCGCTTCTCCCCTCGCAAATCTCTTCACTGGCTCCCTTCCCTCACTATCCGTTTCAAATTATTACTGACCTACAAGGCCATTATAATCTGCTCCTCCTTATATCCTAACTAATCTCCCGATATTTCCCCACGTAATCTCCACCCCCAAGAATCCTTCTCTCCTCCACACTTATTCCTCCTCACCCAACCGCCTCCAAGACTTCCCCGAAATCCCCCAAAAAAAACCCCCTGGAATTCTTTGCCCCCCAACACGTCCGACTTTCAAACACTTTCGGATCCTTCGACGGAACCTGAAAACCCATTCTTCAGGAAAGCTACAGCCTGCAATGATCCCCGCTGTTCCTCACCAAACCGGAGATATCGCCTCAACCAACACTGGAAATGTGCAACCCACCAACCTGCTGCTCCTGCCTCCAATCCTGTAGAATGTAAGCCTCAGCCTGCAATGACCCTGCTACCTCCTCACCACTACCGGAGATATTGCCTCAACCAACACCGGAACTGCTGCAACCCCCGCCTATGTTCCTGCCTCACAATCCTGGAATGTAAGCCCGAAAGGGCAGGGTCCTTCCCCTCTGATCAGTCTGTCATTGTTATTTGTTTACTGTAAGGAATACCTGTAATTTGTATGTAACCCCTTCTCATGTACGACCATGGAATCAAGGGTTCTAAAAATAAAAATAATTAATAAAAAATTTGCAAGGCTGCGAGAAAAAATACCATAGATGCCTAGGATTGCATACGGAGCTTACATGCCAAAATACGCACTGCACCCTTACAACGGATGAAATACGGATTATTGTGCCGGCAACATTTTGGCGTATTACGCTCGTACAATATGGTCCTTATTTTTTTACGGTGAGGTGACGCCGGCCTTAGAGTCTGTGACACATTGCGGATTCTGCTGCGGATCTGCAGCGGATTTGGCCCTGCGGATCCTCAGCAGTTCTGCTGGTTTACAGTACCATTATAACCTATGTAAAAAAAAAAAAAAACGCTGTGCACATGCTGTGGATTTTTCCGCGCGGATTTGCTGCGGATTTGAAGCTCAGCATGTCAATTCTTTGTGCGGAATCCGCAGCGGTTTTACACCTGCTACATTATAGAAATCCGCAGGTGTAAAACTGCAGGGGAAATTCGCACAAAAACCACAGAAAATCCGCATAAATCCGCACTAATCCGCAGGTAAAACGCAGGACGTTTTACCTGCGGATTTAGCAAAATCCGCGTGAAAAAATCCGCGAGTGAATCAGCAACATGTGCACGTAACCTTAGGGTGCTTTCACATTCCATTCAGGCACCCATTGGGTGCCACATCGGGGCTTCGTCGAACCCCCACAAAGCTGGATTCGGACGTGTGCATGTTCATAGACTATAATGGTGCCGGTAAGAGAATGTGCACTCGAGTGTGTACGTCTACTGGCTTTGCACAGTGACTCATCAGGGGGAGGAATTTGGTTGGTTAATAATACGATCCAAAAAGGTTACATAAGATGGTTTTAGCATTATTAATAAAGACTGTGGCTACTCATTCACCCCACATTTGTGTGGGGTGTGGTTTTTCTTGTAATAATGGATGGTTAAATATACACTGCTCAAAAAAAGAAAGGGAACACTAAAATCCCACATCCTAGATATCACTGGATGAATATTCCAGTTGTAAATCTTTATTCATTATTGTGGAATGTGTGGAGAGCAATAAAACATAAAAATAATCAGTGTAAATAAAAATTAATATCCCATGAAGGTCTGGTTTGGAATGATACTCAAAATCAAAGTGGAAAATCAAATTCAGACTGATCCAACTTCATTGGAAATGCCTCAAGAAAAGGAAATGATGCTCAGTAGTGTGTGTGGCCTCCATGTGCTGTATGACATCCCTTCAACACCTGGGCATGCTCCTAATGAGGGGCGGATGGTCTCCTGAGGGATCTCCTCCCAGACCTGACTAAAGCATCCGCCAACTCCTAGACAGTCTGTGGTCCCAACGTGGACGTTGGTGGATGGAACGAGACATAAATGTCCCGATGTGCTCAATCGGATTCAGGTCTGGGGAACGGGAGGGCCAGTTCATAGCTTCAAAGCCTTCATCTTGCAGGAATTGCTGACACACTCCAGCCACATTGATTCTGGCATTGCACTGCATTAGGAGGAACCCAGGGCCAACCGCAACAGCATATGGTCTCACAAGGGGTCTGAGATCTCATCTTGGTACCTAATGGCAGTCAGGCTACCTCTGGCGAACACATGGAGGGCTGTGCGGCCCTCCAAAGAAATGCCACCGCCCCACCATTACTGACCCACTGCCAAACCGGTCATGCTGAAGGATGTTGCAGGCAGCAGATCACTCTCCACGGCGTCTACAGACTCCTCACGTCTGTCACATGGCTCAGTGAACCTGCTTTCATCTGTGAAGAGCACAGGGCGCCAGTGGCGAAATTGCCAATCTTGGTGTTCTGTGGCAAATGCCAAGCATCTGCACGGTGTTGGACTGTGAGCACAACCCCTGAGTGTTTGGGCACTCAGACCATCCTCATGGAGTCGGTTTTTTAACTGTTTTGCAGACACATGCACAATTGTGGCCTGTAGAGGTCATTTTGCAGTGCTCTGGCAGTGCTCCTCCTTGCACAAAGGCGGAGGTACGGTCCTGCTGCTGGGGTTTTTGCCCTCCTACGGCTCCCTCCACGTCTCCTGTGTACTGGCCTGCCTCCAGCCTCTGGACAATACGCTGACAGACACAGCAAACTTCTTGCCACAGCTCGCATTGATGTGACATCCTGGATGAGCTGCACTACCGACCACTTGTGTGGGTTTGTAGAGTCCGTCTCATGCTACCATGAGTGTGAAAGCACAACCAACATTTTAAAGTGACCAAAAACATCTGCCAGAAAGCATTGGTACTGAGATGTGGTCTGTGGTCCCCACCGCAAACCACTCCTTTATTGAGTGTGTCTTGATAATTACCAAAAATTCCATTTGTTGTCTATTCCATTTGCACAACAACATGTGAAATTGATTGTCAATCAGAGTTGCTCCTAAGTGGACAGTTTGATTTTACAGAAGTTTTATTACTTGGAGTTATATTCTGTTGTTTAAGTGTTCCTTTATTTTTTTTAGCAGTGTACATACGTCATTTGCTAGTTATGGAAGAGGTCAGGATGGAAGCAGTTTGTTCTGTGGTCAGATGATTTTCCCCATTTGAAATTCTTTATGGAACCCACTAAAAGACAAAATAGGAATTCTCCATGGTGAAGTTGGTGATAACAGGGAAGAGTAGATGGAATCTGTTCAAACTGATAGAGTTGTGCAGGTCAAGAAATCTCTGATGAGATTAGTATTGAAGTGGTATTCCTCGTATCGACTTTTGCTCCACCTGTTGAAGTTGACAAAACTGCTCTTTAAAACATTTACGAGGTAAAATTACATTATGGTGGTGGGTGCTATCATGATGAAGACAAGGATGATAAGATGTAGAAAAACAAATAACATTCATTAAAAGACAGCAACCCATTTCAAAATCAATCTGGACATTACGTTTATATAGCTCCCCCTGGCTGGGTGTCCAATAGTTGGGGATTTGGTCCTGCTCGGCCCTTATTGACATTGACGTCATTTGACATATGGCAAAGTTTCAATACTAGGAGTTAGGACCATCCTGAATATGGTCACCTAGACATGGTGGGATGGCTTTTACTTTTTTTTATCAAAACAATGTTAAGTAAGTACCCTATGTTATTTTCATGCCCTATTGCTATTTATTTACTGCAGGGTATTTGCTCATTTTGTTTTAATCTTAGGTTTTGTCTGTTTAGTGGCCGTGTGAACAAGTGCCTACACGTTGCATGCATACCAACTAATATACCAGGTAATTCCTTTTGGTTTTTACTCCATGGTGAAGTACTGGTGATAACAGAAAAAGATAGATGGAATCTCTTCACATCGTGGAGTTGTATAGGTCAGGTAAAAGTCTGAGGGTAGTAGTGAAGTGGTGTCCCTTGTATAGACTGCTGCTCCACCTGTTGAACCTGACAGAATGGCTCTTTAAAAAACAATTGTGAGGCAAAAGAAACGTTTGTGGTGGGTGAGCAGATTATGGAGGCATAATCTGTGGAGCATATTGGGCATAATCTGTGCAGCATATGGGGGCATAATCTGTGGAGCATCATATTGGGGGCATAATCATTTTTCACCCTAGGCTTATACGCAGTCAATAAGTTTTCCCAGTTTTTTGTGGCAAATTAGGGGGGTCGGCTTATACACAGGTCGGCTTATACATGAGTATATACGGTATTTGGGGGGTTAAATGATGTGTACCTTGTGTTTGAAACAGTTTATGTTCACCGATTAGTTACTTTGCCTTTTTTTGACAAGTAACTGTCAATCACACCTAATTGGAATAGGTGTCTCATATGTTTACATAAAACATACAACAGTGTGAAAAAGTGTTTGCCCCTTCCTGTTTTCTTATTATTTTGCATATTTTGTCAAACTTCAATGTTTCAGATCGCCTGCACTGTAGCATGATGCTGTGAATAATATGCATATTTTCGTTTTTATTTAGACATATAGTGTCTAAATAAAAATATAAATTATAATAAAATATAATAATTATCTTAATCAAATAGTGCCGGTGGCCACGCCTCCGCAGGTAGCATCTTTCACGTTCTGAAAAATAAAATTAGGCTTCATACAAGATGGCGCCGGTGGCGCCTTCGTAGTAACATCATTCTGATAGATGCTGCTGCACAGGCGCTGCCGGCACCATCTTGATGGAGACTAATTTTTGTTTGAATAAGCTCTCCTCGACACTTTCCCTGCTTCACCATTTAAAAAAAAAAAAACATGCTTGCCTGCTGTAGTCCAGGGAATCCAACGTAGTCCACAAATGGATACCTTAAAAACACAAAAAGAGAGAAATGTAAACAAGACACTGTCCCTCGTTCACTAACTTATTAGAAAATAAGGATCTTACGCAGGGGCAAACATTATCCAGCGCTTCACACGACGTTCCCCAAATCCGTTGATGAAAGTCTATGGAGACCATTCTGAGTCCTCATAGGCTTTTAGCAACAGTCATTCCTGCCTCACACTGCACTCCACGAGACTTGGGGGCTCAGAACAACAGGAACCTGGGCCCTTGAATTGCCCCTAAAGCTAAGGGGGACCCTGTCTTTCCTTAACTTGGGGGTACGCTTAAAGGTAGCGGGGCCCAAGTCACCGACCTGTCCCTGTCTCTGTTTATCCCTGAGCTAAACCCACCAACCCCCTCCCCAGGAGGTGAGACAGGGAATAATGTAAACAATACAAAACAACCAAAGGAAAGACAGACACCTGGGTGTTAAATCAAACGAAACAATAAACACTTAGCTTTCTCTGCTGTAATGCTCGGAACAGCAGAGTAATAAGGCACCAGATGAGGGAAGCAACTGAAGTACAACTGCTCCAGCAGCACCTGGCTCCAGCTTGGTGGTTTCCAAAGGAAGCAATATTATCAACACCAGCTGAGGCCTAATGTGGCCTTTTAAAGGATCGTGGGAGTGGACTCCACCTTCTCCTGACAAGTCAGCAAAGCATTACACCACGGCCACCAGGGGCAAAGACAGATTAACCCCCGCTGGCCAGACAGGAAAAAGGTTTCAATATGCAGATGAGAGATCTGCCACAGATCCAAATGTGGATCGTGACAGCACTCTGCCCTCAGGAGAACCCGCCGGAAATTCTGAAAGAGTGGTTATAGTTACTGATGTCACCATTTTTCAGAGCTGCCGGGTTTCACGGAAACACAGCGTGAGCCAGCGACTCTGATAAGATGAGAGATGATGTCAGTACCTGGGAACTATTTACAATCGCCAGGCTGGATGCGAGGAGTGCTAGACTACGTCAGACCTGAAAGGGAACATTTTTTTCTAATAAATTGGTGAACGAGGGACAGTGTCTTTTATTTTTTTCTTTTCATGTTTTTTCAGTTATCCATCCATGCACATGTCAGATTAGCTGGATTACGTCGGACCTGCATGCGCTTTTTTAAAATAAATTGGTGAACCAGGAAAAAGTGTCAGGGAGTGTTTTTCACATAAAGTATTTTTTTCATGTGTGTTTTTATTCTTGAATTCCTGGGTTTGTAATGGGTGTGTCTGATAGGCACCTCTCCAATACTAACACCAGGGCTTTAAAGGGCCCGCTGTAATTTTTGACAAATCACAGCTGACATCAGCCCCAATCCCATTACCCTGATTGCCAATGCATCAGGGTAATCAAAAAGAGAACAGGTAAGTCCCAGAACTGGCATATCTAATGTGATGAGTAGAGTTGAGCGATACTTTCCGATATCCAAAAGTACGGAATCGGAATGGTATCGCCGTACCCAAAAAAAAATCGGCGATACCCGATACCGATACCGGAAATCCAATGTATGTCTATGGGAACAAAATATCGGAATTAAAAAAACCCCATTCTTGCCTTGTTGGTTAATTGTACATGAAGGAAAACAACAAAGAGTAATGTAGAATGTATTGGGGAAGGTTGGAGACATTAAAGGCATAGATGTTTTAACCCAAACAAATGGAATAGCATAAATATTTTTTTTTTAAAGATGTTCGGATTGACGAAGAAATTGACAATGTTGTTAACGTTTTTTCTATTTTGGCAAATATGTATATTTCACAACTTCCATGCTCTTCACCTTTTTAACTTTTGACACACTTTCTCCTTCATAATCTTCAGCAGCATCATCTTTTTCATCAAATTATTCTTCATCTTCACCTTTTATCTTCTTCTTAAACTTCTTGCTATTCATCTTTTTTGTTAACATTTACCATATTCTTCTTATAAACTATTATTCTTATTCATATTGTACTTCATCTTCTTCATCAATTCTTATTTGTAAGGCAAGATCGTATGCACAACTCAAAAATACAAGAAGGTGCTAAAGGTCTAGGTTCCCACACCGGAGTAAAATTAATAGAAAAGACTAGCACTCATCTTGGAGATATGAGAAGAGAATTTGTTTAATGTGTATGTCCCAAAAACGTTTCGGTCACGGAGACCTTCGTCAGTTACTACATGAGATAAACAAAATATAAAGAAACAACAGGATCATAGACAGAGTCCTAGAAAAATTAATACATACAGCAAATTAGTGAAGTAAGTAACAAAGGGTTAAGTAAAATACAATAAATAGAGTGAAAAGGGTCAATGAGGGATTTTAAATTAGTGCGTGAATCCCTGCACAGTATAACCACGCCAATACCAAAAATATTCATCTAGATAAGAGATAGCGGATAAGTAGTGTCGTACCTTAAACTGTGTAGTCAGAAAAGCAGACTCCTAGAATTTGCCCATAAACAAATGATACAGCTAAAGAAAGGTTTCAGATAGAGTGGTGAAACAGACAGAATAATAGAGGTATCAAAAGAAATATTACACATATCACATAGTGAATACTCACATAGAGCACTAAGGTGTGCTAGTGATCAAGCTGTGGAAATATAGAAGTAAACAGGGATCACTAAGTGAGATTTGTGAGTGATATGCGGTAGAAAGGTGAATATAAACCTTGACAAGCAGTAATGGGCCAGCGGGCCTCTGAATGCGGTATCCACCGCTATTATGGCAAAGCTATACAGAACATGGGCATTAAGAAAAAGGAGAAAACCTGTGAGATCAGAGTTACCTGTTCATATATATATCGTATTTGTGGTGCTGGTGGTTAAAATATTTTTACCTTGGTTGGGCATCTTGCAGCGTCTGTGTGCGCGTTTATATCTGCTGGCAGAATGGCGCTAGAACGCCGTCCTGAACTTTAAAGAAAAGGGGCGGGACTAAGTATCGCTCACGTGTAGTGAATTGCCGTGGGACGGAAGTAGCCGGGCGGGAGCAGTATGGCCGTGCGTTCCATAGGCCGATAATTTGTGTTCCACCAACCAGGAAGTGGAGATATTAATATGTTAAGGTGGATAAGAGCACTTTTGACGGTCCAAAATGTCACCAATAGATGGCGATCAAGTGGACACTGCCTCAGTAATGTGACATAAGTAAAAGAATTAAAAATAAAAATTAGTTACAATTTTTTGTACATAAACATGGTAACTCATGGTCACAGTAGTGAAGGTGCGACTATTGTTAAGTGGCATTGTGCCAATTAAATGGATCGAGATTAGAGAAATGGAAGAGAAGGTACAACATGATGGTGAAGAAAATATTATTTTATTGTGCTATAAAGAACATAACGATGAGGTAGTGTAGTTTGCCGTTTGGATATTCTTTATTCACAAAGTAAAGTGAATAGAGTGGATCCAATGTGGAGTTCCAACGTGATAGAAAGGGTGATGATATACGTAAGCATTTCCACCGGATGTTAATATAAACGGCTCTAAAAAGAGAAAAGGAGCATGTTATACTGGTATATAGTATAGCCGACTATTATCACATTTAGTCAGAAGGTAACCTCAGAAAATTTTTCATATTTTTAACAATAATATTTTCCTAAGATACCCGGTTGTAAAAAAGAAACCTTTGGTAAAAAATGTGCACACCTAGGAACAGAAACCAAAAAATTTTTATAGAAACCTAACATTCGTATCCCTTTTTAAGCCCCTAGGCTCAATGGTCCGGGTGCCAAATGCCTCACGCTTTTTGAGGTGAGAAATCCTGTTACCCCCTCTCCGTTGGTAGAACCTGCCGATAACTTGGAATTTTAACTGGGCAATTATGGCCAAAGATAAAAGATGAGGGATGGAAGGGGAGGTTTTTGCACGATTGTAATCTGTGTTTAGAAATCCGCACGATTTCTGGGAGGTTTCTCCAAAAAAGGGACCCAAGGGCAATTTTATCAGGTAAAAAAAGGTGAATCGCATGTAAAAAATTCTTGAACTTAAAGTTTTTGCCTGAATGCGGAGGAAAGTCTCACCTTTAATTACACTTTACACTTAACGTGTAAGCAGGGAAAAGAATAAATTAGGTGTTCGTAAAAACTTGTGTCGTTTTCGTTGAAGGGCCATAGTCTGCATGAACAGAAGTCTCGAAGGTTTGGTGGGGCCCTTTGTAGCATGGTCAAAGGGAGTTTTTGAACTCAATGACCTCTGGGTGGGTGTGGATAAAAGATGCCGTTTTTTCCGTATAGACCTATGTGATTATGCCGCAGGATGAAATGTGTCAATTGGGTCCGTTAAACGTAGTTTTTTTTGTCTATGGTAGGGAGTTTGTTTTTCTCAAGTTTGACGAGGAAGCCCCGTGCTGAATTTCTCAGTCTTCTTGGGGTAATTCTTGTGGGTATATCAGTTGACAATACGTTTGACCCGTGCAAATTGGATTTTGAATACGTTCTTCAAAAAAAGGGGGTGCGAAACTCTGGTAGTGAGGGGACTATTTTTATTGGTCCTTAATGTAAAATCGGTAGAAAGATTTTCCTTCTTGATTTTTGACACCATAATCTAGAAATTGATTGCCCAAATCATGATTATGGACTGGATCCTGGCCAGGGGTTTTTAAATGTCATAGAAGGTTGGAGTGTTTCCATGGCCCCCCCCTATGCAAAAAATATCATCAATTATCTTTTCCTGTCAAGGCGTGTTGGCAAGAATAGTGGATTCTTATTATAATGCTCTCTTCAAATCAGCCAATAAGCATTTGCGTAGGAGTGCAGCATTAGACCCATGGCGGTCCCACGGATTGTAGAAAAAAACGTCTTGAAAGAGAAAAAATTTAGTAAGAATTTATTTTAAGAAGATCAATCAGAGGTCTATTTGGTCATATCCAAATGTGAGGATCTTAAAGGTGAAGGAGACTGTTCCTTTGCATGGGAATGGAGGTGTAAAGTCTTTAACTCTAATGTTACTAAGAGGGCATCAGATGAATAGCCTAGTTGTTGGATATTCTAAAAATCCCCAGTGTCCAAATGATTTATTTAGTTTTTCTGTATTAATGGATAAGGATCTTTTAATTTAATGCCAATGGCGACAAATCATTGGTGGAGGCCACTATTGGGTCTCCCGGGGGTTTCTCAAATTTTTGTGACCTTAGGTAAAACAAAAAAACCGGTTTTATTCGGATTTTGGTTGTGCAAAAATTCACGGGTTTCGGAAAGTACTTCCTAGGAGTATTTTTTAAATTTCATAATCTTAAGATAATGTTCTGTAGGATTTTTAGACAAGGGGGTGGTATATGGATGTGTCCAAGTTGACGTCTAACTTCTGTGGTGTATAGGGACTTATCCATCATACAAGGGCCCTCCTTTATCAGCAGGTTTTATAACATGAATTGTCTTTCTTAGCGAGTTAATGCACTTCTTTCCTCCATATAAATTGGAGGAGTGAAAATTTTCCTTTCTCAATACCTGTCTCAGATTTTAAAAGTTCCTGATGAACCAATAAAATTTCCACCGCATTGAAGCATGTGGGGGACGGAAGAAACTTTTTATTTCGAGACCCAAATTCGTATTGAAAGAATTTAGAATTAGATGAAGTAATGGGTCGGGTGACAGGCATAGCAAGGAAAAAGGCTTTAATCTTTATGGGATAGAACTTTGAGGCCATATCTAAATCAAAAGTCGACATTTGTTAGAAGGGACGAAAAAAGTCCCTTTTTTGAGGATGTAGTTCATTTGGAAAGAGTCCTGGATAAATATAAATCACCAATTGTCATACCCTGGAGCGGGTGATCCGACCCGGTCTTGGCTCTTCTTTGCCCTCGTTTGTCTTCTTTGAAGTTGGTCCTCTTTTGGCCTAAAAAGGGGGGCTGTGGTGGATGTTGTAGGTCCAAGTCCTGTCCGAGCCTGAGGTAAATAGTCGGTTGATGTATGTTGTCCTGTCTTGGGGTCCTTGTTTGAAACGGCCCGCCATCTTTAACCCGATTGGAAAATAGTCTTCGGATCCTGGCAAATTTTATACGTTTTTGGTTCGGTATCTCTTTATGCCTTAATGCGTTCTTGAATTTCGTCTTAGGGTTGGTCTTCTGGGTGGCAGTACATTTAGTTTGGGATTCAATCACCTTAATACTTCAGCGCGGAGGATTTCCTTTGTAAATATTCAACTGTGAGTGTGATAGGTCAAATAGCACTTATTTAAGATATGTTTGAAATTTAGACAGAAACGGTGAATCCCTAAATGGGGAAACAAAAGGGAACCCGGAGGCCCTTAGGGATCCTTGTACCCTAATACTCTGATAAGGGCACAATAATTCAGTTTGGTAAGGTCGATTCCCTTTCCCAATCCCTCCACAAACTTCCTTGGTGGAAAGTAAAAGTCATAGTAGTTTGGTTGTGCGAGGATACTAGCGGTTTCCTCTGCGTTTATGAGAAATGTTTAATAGACTGACCAAAGGAGCGTGCAATACGTTGGAAGTGATAATAAGCAAGATCGATGCCAACTCAAAATACAAGAAGGTGTAAAGGTTATGGTTCCCACACCGGATAAATAAAAAAAGACTAACACTCTCTTGGAGAATAGAAAGAGAATTTGTTTAATGGATATGTCCCAAAAAACGTTTCGGTCACGGAACCTTCGTCGTTACACATGAGATAAAAAAAATAAAGAAACAACAGGTCATAGACAGAGTCCTAGAAAATTATACATACAGCAAAAATGTGAAGTAAGTAACAAAGGGTTAAGTAAAATCAAAAATAGAGTAGAAAGGGTCAATAGAGGGTTTTTAAATTAGTGCAGTGAATCCCTGACAGTATACCACCCAATACCCAAAAATATTCACTAGAGTAAAGATAGCGAGTAAGTATGTCGTACCTTAAAATGTGAGTCAGAAAAGCAGACTCCAAAATTTGCCCATAAACAATGAACAGCCTAAAGAAAGGTTACAATATAGAGTGGTTGGGAAAAAGACAGAATAAATGGGTATCAAAAAGAAATATAACACAATCACAAAGGGAAAATACTCACATAGAGAAAAAAGGTGTCTAGTATCAAGCGTGAAATTAGAAGTAAAAGGATAACTAAGTGAGATTTGTGAGTGATATGGGGTAGAAAAAGGTGAAATTTACCTTGACAAGCCAGAATGGGCCAGGGCCTCCTGAATGCGGGTTTCCACCGCTATTATGGCAAAATGCTATAAGAACAGGGCAAAGAAAAAGGAGAAAACCGTAGTCAGAGTTACCATGTTCATTTTATATATGATTTTGGTGCGGTGGTTAAAATATTTTTACCTTGGTTGGGCAGCTTGCGCTCTGGTTTCGCGTTATCTGCTGGCAGAATGGCGCTAGAACCCCCTGAACTTTAAGAAAAGGGGGGGACTAAGTATCCCAATGTATGAAGTGCTGGACCGGAAGTAGCCGGGCGGAAGCATAGGCCGTGCGTTCCATAGGCGATATTTGTGTCCACCAACCAGGAATGGAATATTATTGTTTAAGGGGATAAGAGCACTTTTACGGTCCAAAATGTCACCAATAGATGGCGATCAAGTGGGACACTGCCCCATATGTGACATAAGTAAAGAATTAAAAATAAAAAATTAGTTACAATTTATTTGTACATAAATGGTAACTCAGGTCACAAAGGAAGGGTGCACTATTGTTAAGTGGCTTGTGCCAATTAAATGGTTCGGTTTAGAGAAATGGAAAAAAGGGACAACAGAGGTGAAGAAAATTTATTTTATGTGCTTAAAAAAAACATAAGGGATGAGGGAGTGAGTTTGCCGTTGTGATATTCTATTCACAAAGTAAAAGGAATAATGGATCCAATGGGAGTTCCAACGTGAAGAAAGGTGATGTAACGGGTAGCATTTCCACCGGAGTTAATTAACGCTCTAAAAGAGAAAAGGGCATGTTATAAGGAATAGGTATAGCCGACTTTTATCAACATTTTTTACAGGGGTAACCTCAGATATGTCAATTTTAGTACAAAATATTTTCCTAGTGTACCCGAAATTTTGAAAAAGAAACTTTGTAGAAAAATGTGACACCTAGAAACGCTAAACCAAATAATTCAAGAAAGCTAACAGTTCGTAATCCCTGTTTAAACCCTAGGGCTAATTGTCCAGGTTGAACCAAATGCCCATGCTTTTTGAGGTGAGAAATCCTTTACCCCCCCTCTCCTGGAGGAAACCGCCGAAACTTGGAATTTTAACTGGGCAAATTATGGCCAGCAGTTATAAAGTGATGAGGGATGGGAAGGAGGGTTTTTTGCATCGTATTGTAACTGTGTTTAGAAACCGTCACGATTGTCTGGAGTTTTCTCCAACATAAAGGAGACCGCAAGGGCTTTTTATCAGGTAAAAAATGGTAGAATGATGTAAAAAAGTTCTTGATCTTAAAGGTTTTGCCTGAATGCGGATGAGTAAATGCCACTTAATTACACTATTACACTGTAACGTGTGAGGGAAAAGTACCTTTAGGTGTTCGTAAGAAACGTTGTTCTTTTCGTTGAAGGCCATAGTCGCATGAACTAGAGAGTCTCGAGGTTTGGTGGCCGTTTGTACATGGTTAAAAAAGGGAGTTTTGAACTCAATACCCTGGGTGGGCTGGGATAAAAGATGCCGTTTTTCCGTAAGCGGATAATATTGACCGCGGAATGAAACTTGTAAATGGGTCCGTATCTGTTTGGGGGTTTTTTTTCTAGTGGTAGGAGTTTGGATTTCTCAAGTTTTTGACGAGGGGAAACCTGTGTCCGAATTTCTCAGTCCATCTCTTTTAGGGTTTTCTTGTGTGGTAATCATGACAATACTTTGACCCCGGCAAATTGGGATTTTGGAATACTTTCTTCATAAAGGGGTTGGCGAACTTGGTAGTTGAAGGAATTTTTTATCTGTTCCCCTTTAAAGTAAAGATCGGTAAAATATTACCTTCTTGATTTTGATCACCTGATCTAGGAAATTGACCCCAGAATCATGATTGTGTGAACTGGAACCTGGCCAGGAATATTTAAGGTGTCAAGAAGGTTAGGAGTGTTTCCAGGGCCACCCCATATGCAAAAATATCATCAATATTTCTTTCCAGTCAAGGGTGTTGCAGAATGTGGATTCTTAATATAATGCTCTCTTCGAAATCAGCCAATAAGCTTTGCGTAAGGTGGTGAGCATTAGACCCCAGGCGGGTCCCACGGATCTGTAGAAAAAAAAACGTCTTTGAAAGAGGAAAAAATTATATAAAATGATTTTAAGAAGATCAATACAGGGCTTTTGGGCATGGGGGGTTTTTTCCCCCCCCTTTTTTACATATAAAAATTTCTCCACTTCCTGGTTGTGGAAACACAAAATCGGCCTAGAAGCCCCTACTGCTTCCCCGCCCGGCTACTTCCGGTCCACGCACTTCACTCAGTGAGGTACTTAGTCCCGCCCCTTTTCTTTAAAGTTCAGGACGGGTTCTAGCGATTCTGCCACAATAAACGCGCACACAGACGCGCAAGCTCCCAACCAAGGAAAAATATTTAACCACCAGCACCACAAATACATAAAATATAACATGGTAACTCTGACCACAGGTTTTCTCCTTTTTCTTTATTCCCGTTCGTAAGATTTGCCATAATAGCGGGGTACCGCATTCAGAGGCCCCTGGCCCATTACGGTTGTCAAGGTATTTTCACCTTCACCGTTCACCAAAATCCCTTTGATCCCTGTTTACTTCTATTTTTCCACAGCGACACAGCACACCTTATCTCTATGGAGTATTTCACTAGTGATATGGTATAATTTCTTTTTGAACGTTTTATTTGTCTTTTCACCACTCTACTGATACCTTTTTTAGGCTTTCATTTTTATTTATGGGCAAATTTAGGATTGCTTTTCGACTACACAATTTTTAAGGTACGCACTACTTATTCCATCCCTTACTCTAGAGAATATTTTGGTATTTGGCGTTTATACTGTGCAGGGATTCCTGCACAATTTTAAAATCCTCATTGACCCTTTCTACTTATTTTTTGTATTTTTCTTAACCCTTGTTATTTACTTCACTATATTTGCGTATGTAATAATTTTCTAGGACCGCTATATCCTGTTGTTTCTTTATATTTTGTTTTTTCTGTAGTAACTGACGAAGGTCCCGTGACCGAAACGGTTTTTTGGGCTACTACCTTAAAAATTCTCTTCTCAATCTCCAAGAATGTTAGTCTTTTCTATTACATATTTTATTTGGCAGAGATTTCTTTTTCCCAAGTATGAATTTTCATCCTTCCGTTCTTGCTGTCCACAAAAGATTTAAATTACAACAGTATTTGTCCGTGTTCAGTTTAGCCTCACAGCAGCTTTTCCGGGCACCACGAGGAGGAAACTCACCCCCAACCTGCTTGTTTTCTGCTTATAATTTAGAGCTTAAAAATTTTGCTCTTCATTTTGGTCTTTACTTCATGTCTTCCTTTTTGATCTTCTGCTTATTGTTCTTAAGTCTTTGTTCTGTATCTTTATTTTCTTAACCTTCTTAGTCCTGTTTGTAATCTTTTTTTCTTCTTTTGATGGTGTTTAGGCGGTTGGCTTGATGTCGTGCCTTTTGTGGTCTCATCTTCTTCGGGGGGTCATCAGGGTCGCGCTTCATTGTTGGAGATCCAAGTATTACCCAAAAAAGCATTGAAAAAATCTTCAATTTGTTAAAGTGCAAAGATAAGAGCCAATGCAATAACGAGGACAGCTGACTGTCGGAAAACCCCGGGGGGCAGCAGAAGGAAAAAGCCAATGCACAACCAGGCAGCTCACGTTATGGGACACGGTTACTAAGCAGGAGGGTACCGTGCTCCAAACACTACCAAGGACCACAGCTTGCTGGAACTGGAACCAAATGGAGGCACCTAGGCCAAAGGCACGCGGAGAACCGCTGACGGTACTGGAAACCGGACGGGTAGCAGAAGGAACCCATGGAAATTTAAGTTGACAGGGGCCGCGAGCGGGCCGCATTTACCGAATCCCACAGTCTAAGGGGGGTGATTGTCCATTGTCACAAACGGAAACACCTTTATTTGCTACCCGCAGCACACATAGGAAGAACCAAACCCAGGCCCCAAAGAGTGGCTAACCCACCGCAACTGACGGAAATTATTGGAGGCTAAGGACTTTTACACTGAAGGAACAGATGGGTGCTGTAACCATCTGGGCAGGAGTGAGTCCCGTGCCAATGACACTTCCGAGCAAAACTGGCGGTGTTGAAGCCCAGGGGAAAGACAACAGGGTGGAGGCCAAAGACTTTTTGCCGTTAAATAGCAGGGGAACAGCTGACATTACTGAACCCCAGTAACACAGGGCAAGTGTTGATGTGCTAACACATTCCGGCAACAATCGTGTTGTTCCCAGGGATGAGAAGACAAACAGGGTGGAGGCAGAGGCTTTTTGCCGTACACACAGCAGGGGGAACACTGACATTATGAAAACCCCCGTAACACAGGAGCAAGTGTTGCTGTCAACAGCCTTCCGAGCAACAACGGCGGTGTTGTAGCCCGGGATGAGAAGAGAACAGGGTGGAGGCGAGGACTTTTTGCCGTACACCAGCAGGGGAAACAGCTGACAATGAAACCCAGAACACAGGAGCCAAGTGTTGACTGTGTAACAATTCCGAGCAAACAACTGGCGGTGTTGGAGCCCAGGGATGGAAGAGAACGGGTGGAGAGCAGACTTTTTGGACCACAGCAGGGGAAAGTGACATTACGAACCCCATAACACAGGGCAATTTATGTGCTAACCCTTCCGAGCAAAAAAAGGCGGTGTTGGGCCCAGGGATGAGAAGAGAACAGGGTGGAGGCAGCAACTTTTTGACTACAAAACAGCAGGGGAACACTGAATTACTGAACCCCATAACAAAGGACAATTGTTTGACGGGCAACACACTTCCACAACAACTGGGGTTTGGAGCCCGGGTCAAGGAGAGTTAAAAACTGATCAAGTAATTTCCTTGTTACCTTCAATTTTAAATGTCTATACTTCAAAAACAAAAAGGGAAAAATAACCTTTATACCATAAGAATGATTTTCATTGAAACTAAATCTAGATAAAAAAAGAATTGACAAACATAAACACAACATAACATGTTGAACAGCAAGCAAACACAAAATAAATTGTTAAGGAATCTGCAAAACGGTTGTACTAAAAGATAAAGTACAATCTGATCCATTAATGATGGTAAGTAAACAGTAGTACACCATTTTTATTGTTAAAAACAATGAATGGTCTGCTTCAAAACTCATCAGCATTACAAGTTATCTGTGACATTACTAAAATGTTTTCATTTGTAAATAGCAAAAAACTTTATACAAAATTATACAATTTCCCATGTAATACTCTAAATGTGGAATAATCTTTTTTATTAACAAAATAACCTTTAAAAAGTGAAGTGCTAGTGAAAATGGTATTTTCCTGACTGTCGATTTGCAAGCATGACAACGGATAGATAAGGATTATAGATGGACTGCATAGCCCAGATGGTGAAATGCGTGTAATACTGTACCTATTAAAGTGTGGTCACTACTAATAAAATTTTTTTATATAGCTTTATAAACAGGGTACGTGGAATGCTTCGCCTTTGTTTTGCGCACAGACTGCCTTTCTGAGCTCGTTGGGTAGTGACGTTGGTGCAGGTTCACTGTAGTTGAGGTTTCCTTTTGGAGTGCGATCACGCCCATTTGTTCTTCAACCACGCTGGTTTGTAGGCTGAGCGGTGTCAGGCACATCCTTGAAATTTTTCTCTAATTGTGCTGATCCATTCTATTACAAATAAATAAAATCTATTGTGTGAGCGCTTCCATCCGTATACAATACATTTGTTGCAAAACTATAGAATACACAAAGGGGGGCCTTCTACCTACGAACAGTTGTTTTGCAGTGTTCACTAGTCTCTGCGGAAAAAACCAAATAGGCCTTTAACTTTTCAACTTTCTTTATAAAACACCAAGATGAAAAGGCAGGATAAGGAACTGGCGTGGCCGTGGAGTTTCTTAGGGGAGGACGGGGGTTCTGTGGCGCTGCGGCCCCCAGACACACACCACCATTTTCCCCCCGGGCGTTCCTTTTGCGCACTTTTGTAGGAGCCGGAGTCCCCCCCCTCGGGAAAAAAATTGAACCCGTTGTTGGGGATTCACCCAAATTTTCATCGTTTAATGTTCCCCCCCCTTTTGGCCAAGATGTTGAAAAACCCTCGTCTCTTCACCCCTCCCAAATTTTTCCCGGGGAGTCAAGGCTCTGTAAAGGAGCCACTGAGCTCTGTTTCTTTTTCGAATCTTTTTGGTTTCAAACGGGGGGCCCGCCAAGCAGCATTCTGTAATGTGAAAAGAGGGAGTATGCATTGCGAAACACGTGTCTCTTGAATCAAAGAGGCGGGTGGACATGCCGAGGAAAGCCCGCAGAACCATCTGATGAGAGGACCAGGGCCATTTCTTTGAGCATGGGCTGGTGGACCCCCAACAGCACAGGTGTTGCGGGGGGTTTGGAGATGATGGGGGTTAAGACCAACTGGCGTGAGGAAAGGAAAGGGGTGGGCGCTCATGGAACCTAATAAATAATAATTTAATTTTTTTGGCCATAAATTAAACGCATCGCTTTTACAGTTTTGCATTTAAAACACAAGTCATAAGTAACAACGTTAACAATACAAAATTTAAGAAAAATAAGTGCCCCTGCCGTGACACTTACAATGTAAAATAGGTGGGGGAATACAAATATAGGTTTTTATTACAATTGCTTTACAATGTTGGTCCAGCCATTTTTAAGGGCTGAGGGTGGGATAGTGAATGGGAAAGACACACCACACATCACACTTACACAGAATACATGAATGACTTTGATTAGTGAATGTGATAGGCCGCTTGAACAAATGTTTTTTGAGGGAGCGCCTGAAACCTGCAATTGTGGTTTAAATAATTTTTTGGGGGGTACAGATTCCGAGGATTGGGGAGCGCGGGAAAAAGTTTGGGAGGGATGGGGGAAAAATATTAGTGCAAGGTTAGTCGAAAGTCTTTTTCAGGGCACATGGTTAGGCGATAGAAAAATGGGGAGGAAAGTGGAGGGGGCTCACTGTGGAAAACTTTGGGCTGAGAACCGTACTTTGGTTGAAAGCTGGGAGAGGCCTAGAAAGTGGTTTGTGATAGAAGGAAAATAGAGGAAGACATCCCCAAAAAAAAAACAGGAAAGAGTTAGGTGCAAACTTTGCCTTACCCCTCCATTTGGCACCTTTTTCAGACAGTTGTCTTCCAAAAGTAAAAGTGCGCCCCAGGATTTTCACTGCGTGGTCCTTTTTCAACACTTGCAGATGATTTTTGCATGTAAAATTCAAGCTGTGTAACAAAAATGAAAAATAGAAAAATTTCGTCACCCATTACCACAAATATGGGAACATTGGGGGACAAAGCACGTATGATTACAAAGACCAGGGGGGGTGGGGCCAACCCCCGCAGCCCTACATTTTATGTTTTTTGAAGCCTCTTCATGGGGGTACACCAGCTGTTCGCTTCCTCCGGGGTCGCCATGGAGCCTTTGGCCACTGTTGCCAAGACAAAGTGTTTTCCCCACACAGCACAGTTCCCTGTCATCCTCCACCCCCCAAAAACACCATCGGACACAGGCAGGGGGAAAAAAGACGGCCATACCCGAAACCCCGCACAACGGGGTCAAGCTGGCTTGAAAACCCCCGTCCTTGAAATGCTGTATTGGGGGAGACAGACATTTCCCCTAACTGAATATCATTGTCAGTCCCACAATACAAAATCCAAGCCGATTTCATTTTGCAGGCAACCTCCCTGGCTGCAAAAGCATGTTGAGGAAAATTAAACATTTATAAACGCCTCAGGGGAAGGTCCCCTGACCCCGTCGTGGACCGTACCCTTGTTTGTTTGCAACAACCAGTAAGGAAAAAGGGTTCGTCCCCCAAAAAAAAAAAGCAATCCCCACGATGAAAAGGGGGAAACCCGCCTGCACCGACCCGCTAAAGTCCCAATCTAGTTGAACAAGACCCCTAGTTGGAGGGAGGAACCCACAAATTTTGGGGGGGAGAAAAGGTGGACACCCCAAATAAAAAGTCAGGTAATTAAAAAAAAAAAAAAATATTTTTGTCCTACATCAACAAAACGACTGATTTTAACACCTAACACCGGTACTAACATAAAAATAAATTTTAATCAAGCAAAGCCAGAAGGGGGAGCCAGACAAATAGGGAAAAAAATCTGTGACCACAAACGGGAAAAAAACCCCCAAAAAAAAGGGGTTTTAAACCCGCGGGACAATCCCTTCCCAATGCCCATTGGGAATGTTGTGTACCGGGTATGATCTGCGGTGGGTTTTGGGTTTCCAATTAAGGATTGAGGAACAATTTAACAATTGACCCTCCTCCTACTCCATTCCCCCGAAAACGCGCGGAGCCGTCACGGCTACCCCCCCATGGACCCGTGAAGTTTCCTTTTGCAACCCCTATGACACAG
>JARQOD010009527.1:0-30977 GCA_033576555.1 Oophaga sylvatica
GGGAGAGGAAGTTATTCATTCAGGGGGTTACAGGTCTGAGACAGCATTATTAGCTCTCTGCGACCTGTAACCTGTTAACCCCTTCTGATGGATTACACCGTGGGACTGACTGTACATCGGATTGGTAAGTATAATTTTGCTTTTTTATTTTATTTTTATTACAGGAAATGGTTTTAGCAGGAAAATAAAATATGGTCAAAAACTGTGTGATTATTTAATTAAACTTATTTTTTATTAAAGTGTGTGTGTTTGATTTTTCTTTCATACAATAGGATTAATAATTGTAGTTGCCTAATTGACAGCTATCAATTATTAACCTGGCTTAAAGTGACCTTTCAATTGCCAAGGTCATTTTAACCCCTTATTAACCCATTCGCCACCGCTACAGGGCAATGGGAAATAGACGGGCAAAGTGCCAGAAAGGGCGAATCTAATTATAGATTTGCCCTTTCTGGGGTGTCTGGGGGCAGATGTTAGTAGCCAGGGGGGGGCACAAAAAAAAATGTACCCTCCCTAGGCTATTATTATCTGCCCCCACTCGCTTGCTTTGTCTGTCTGGTGGAGAAAATACAGCGGGAGCCCACGCATTTTTTTTTAACGAATTTACACCTTTAATTAACCCTACATGTCTGAAATTTAGCACACATATACTCATGTAATTGTATTTTCAAACATATATAAAAATACATGAAATTACATGGTTAAATGTGTGGAAACAATGTATCATTTCATGTCGGCTTCTGTGATTTCACTGAAGCCGGCAATTGAATTAGCGGCTATAACAGTATGTAGAAGTGTAAGAACTATAAATATATGTATATATATATATGTCACAATGACAAATATATATATATTATAATATATATATATATATATATGTGCTCTATGTGTATATATCTATTCTTTCTTTTGGCATTAAATACTATTCTTTTGGATCCATTATATGTCAGTTTTGCAAGCCTGCGAGAAAATCTCGCAAGTCGGATGAAAATCGGATGTTACAAGGTACACACACATGCGATTAAATCGCATCTTTGAAGGAAAATCGGATGCCAGAAGGATGTGTGATGTTTTTATTTTGATCCGATTGTCGACCGTCTAAAACGGACCGATTTTTTGTGGTTGTGTGTGACTCCAGCCTAATTTGCACAAACAATTAAATCAGACTATGTGTGCAAAATTTCACACCTGTAGGGGTTAATTAAAGGTGTAAATTCGTAGCAAAAAAAGTCCGTTTTTTTTACAACGAATTTACACCTTTAATTAACCCCTACAGGTGTGAAATTTTGCACACATAGTCTGATTTAATTGTTTGTGCAAATCAGATAGCAAACGACATGAAAGACATGGTTAACCCTATGTACACCAAGTGTCATTTCATGTCGGGTGCTTCTGTCTTTTCACTGAAGCCGGCTTTACTCGGCAATTGAATGAGAGGATATTTTACTATGTAGAAGTGTATAAACTATACATATATTTATATATATATATGTCACAATGACATGTATATATATATATATGTATTCTATGTGTGTAATATTTAGTGTTTACAAGGAAAGAATGGGTTTTTTTTTAGTTGCGATATTTTGTTCCCATAGACTTACATGGGACTTCCGGTATCGGTATCGGGTATCGCCGATATTTTAGTGATATCGGCGATACCATTCCGATTCCGATACTTTAGGATATCGGAAAGTATCGCTCAACTCTAGTAGTAACATACAAACGAAAAATTGCGATCATAAATTCCAAGGAGAGTTTGACAATGGTACAAAAATATATATTTTATTACAATTATCAGGATACAAGATTAAAGGAAGGGAAAGGGGCAGATGCCAAACAATGCACAAGAAAATGAGGGGCAACAAAGTGGAATGGGGAGCTTAAGGTGTAACAAAGTAAGTACATATATGTATGACAGAATTGATGAAATCAATGTGTCAATACAGACAAGTGTTTGTCAATGATATAGTACAATATGTCATGACATATCGTTGAAATAACATTTATATGAATAGTCAGACATATTATGACACACAAAGAGTTCACTATAGTTAGCCTGTATATAATGACACATACAAATGCTCCCACAGGGTCCAATGTTATATCATAGTGATATCAAGGCAGAATGTAATGAGCAGAAGATATACCTGCAATAGCCTGAATAAGGACCTCCACAGCGTGCCCTCCCCGACGCGCGTTTCGGCGATGTGTGCCTTTTTCACAGTAGTGTAATTAGAAATCTGTAATTTGAAATATGGGATTTGAAATATATGAAGCAGACTACGTCTGGAGCAGACCCATTGCACTGAATATAAATGCAGCTAATGGCAATCAGGTGTGAGTGGAAAGTGGGCTGAGACTGCTCAGACCAAAAGCACAGAGTTAAGGAAAGGTCACACAAGGGGGGAGGGGTTACACAGACCACTCAGATGTGTGGTGAAGATAAGAAGAATGGAGTATAATTATGTACACAGGAGATGGGTGAGCAAATCATACCATTAAACAAAGCAATACACATGATGCATTCAGGAACACTGAAAAGCTGGGGAATGTTTTCATACCATTAAACAAAGCAATACACATGACATGATGCATTCAGGAACACTGAAAAGCTGGGTAATGTTTTCATACCATTAAACAAAGTAATACACGTGATGCATTCAGGAACACTGAAAAGCTGGGGAATGTTTTCATACCTGTCACAAGGTGATGATGACAATTTTGTAGGATTCATGTGTGGCCAAATGCATTCTAGAATTATAGTCTAATTCACAGTAGTGTAATTAGAAATCTGTAATTTGAAATATTCTTCTGCACAAAGAAGAACCCCGCTCCCGCTGGTGACACCGACTTCCTAATGAATCCCCTTGCCAAGTTCTCCTGTATATATTGGGACATGGCCTCTGTCTCAGGAAGAGAGAGGGGATAAACTCTTCTTCTAGGAGGCTCAGCTGCAGGCAAGAGGTCGATAGGACAGTCATAGGGGCGATGAGGCGGAAGAGTTTCCGCAGCCTTCTTCGAGAAAACGTCGGCATAAGACCAATAGACCTTGGGAAGAGGAGAGAGGTCTATGGGTATCTCAGTGGTGTTAACCTGCATGCTGTCCCTAATGCATCTGCCTTTACATAAATTACCCCAACCCAGAATTCTCCCTGAAGACCACTCAATATGGGGAGAGTGGTGGCGGAGCCAGGGTAATCCCAACAAAACCTCATCTATACCCTCAGGGAGGATAAAAAATGATATATTCTCCTGATGGGAAGGAGACATAGACAAGGTGAGCGGGACAGACTGATGGGTGATTTGTGAGGGCAGAATTGCTCCGTTCAACACCCGTACCAATACTGGTTCAGCCAGCAACACCAAAGGCATGGTGTGGCGAGAAGCAGAGGAGGATGACATAAAATTTCCCTCTGCCCCAGAATCCACACACAGCTTGACGGGTAGGGTGGTAGAACCGTGGGTAATTATCCCCTTGAGGAGCACTTTAGGGGCAAAACTCATGGCGTCCAGTGACCCTGTTCCTATGGTTACTGGGCACGACCGTTTTATTCAGCCGCTGTGGACATCGGTTGGCAAAATGTCCCTGCCGCTGGCAAATATAACAAATCGGGGATGGACGAGTGACCCGAGACTTAGATCCTGCAGGAGCAACCTCCTGAAGGTCGACTCCAGAGGGGTGGCGAAGGTGGGAGCCAACTGTACACTCTGCCTACACTAGGCGCGTTCCAGCCTCCGCTCGTGGAAATGGAGGTTGACGCTGGTGGAAATAGCGATAAGCTTCTCCAGTGTGGCAGGAATCTCCCTGGTAGCCAAGGCGTCTTTCACATGACCCGCCAGTCCTCTCCAGAACACGGGAATGAGGACTTTATCTGACCACTCTAATTCCGAGGCCAGAGTCCGAAATTGACAGCAAAATGGCTGACCAAAGCCGAACCCTTGGTACTTGCCAGCAGTTTGAGCGCCGTATCGTGGGTGACCTGAGGTCCTAGAAAAACCTTTTTCAGAGCCTCCAGAAAACGAGAAGCGCTCTGCACCACACGGTCGTCGCGCTCCCACAGCGGCGTTGCACATTCCAACGCTCTGCCCGACAGAAGAGCTATCACAAAGCCCACTTGTGCCCGATCCGTGGGGAAACGTGCAGCCAGAAGCTCGAGGTGTATGGAGCACTGACTTATGAATCCCCGACATTGCTTGCTGTCACCAGCAAACTTGTCTGGAAGCGGGAGGTGGGACAATGTATGGTCAGAGGTTGCAGAGGACAAACTGGATGCAGCTACGCTAGCAGCCTGAACAGCGACTGCGGTAACATCCACAGCTGAGGTTGTGCGCTCAAGAGCCACCAACCTACCCTCCAGCTGCTGGATGTACAGCTGTAAACGCTGTTCATCCACCATTTTACTAGCCAGACCCTGGCGCTAATATTATGTTAGGGTCTGCGGAACGCAACAAATATAAGATGTGGAGAGGTGCGTTCGCAGCCCGGGATCCACCGTGCAGGCGGAGCCTGCTGCTAGTAAAATGGTGCAAGAAGCGAACTCTGCTATCCCGCAGAGTCGCCAAAATAAACGCCGTAACGCGCTGTGGCAATATGTGCGAACTCTGTTAATCCACAGAGCCGCTAGAAGGAGTGCCGCAGCGCTATATGGCGATGTATGCAAACTCACTTAACACAACTGAGTCGCAAAATAAACACGCTAGGGCGCTGTCTAGCGTTGAAAGGGAACCCCGTTACGTCACAGAGCCGCTGAGACAAACTTCTGTGTCCTGTCAGGCACCCAGGTACACAGTGAACAGCAAAGCGAACATAGAACATGATAATGTGCTAATGTCCTCGCGGGAGTCACACTCAATCTATGGCGTCTGAACGCCAGGCCCTGAATACGGCAATCAAACTCCTCACCGGTTATTCCGGCAATCTAGGGCATCTAGGACACCGACCCTGACCAGCTAGCATACCAAACTCCTCACCGATTAAGTCGGTATTCTAGGGGCTTATTTCAGCCGGGCCCTAACCACACACACGCAGGACCACACTGGCGCTAAGCATATAATGATTGATATTAGCGCATGGCGGCCCAGCCATGCCACCCTTTTATAGTAACAGCTACAGGACCTGCCAGAAACAAGGACCAATGAGAAACTGTTCCAAACACATGTAGTTTCATGACCTTCCTGGCGGACCAATAGGAGCTGCTGCAGTACCTGAACATGTGACCCCTGATCTCCAATGAGAGATCTTACCCTGGGCATGCTCAGAAGGTGAAACGCAGGACTTCGTCCCAAAGACGTCTGCTCCAGTACTGGCTATAATAGCAGATCCAGGAGAAACAGCAGCAAGTCTCTGCACAGTACTGGAATGGGCAAGACGCTGGGACCGACGTCTCTGCTGAGCAGGCTCCACTGTGGTCGGAAATTAATGGGGGACCGCAGCGGGACTGGTTCGAGACTCCCCTTGTGCAGCAGCGGGAACTCAAACCCTAACACAGTGCATATAAAATCCCTCAGCGCCGACCGCCATTTTACATTTGCCGAACTCATTGTAGGGGAAGGTTGCTGGCGGTGCATCTGAGCAGGGAGAGTATTAGGCAGGGCCTAAAAAAATATTACTTTCTGCTGATAGCGATTAGCTGTACAGTGACTGTTCAGTGAGAGGGGAGGATTTTGCTGTGTGCAGCAACGCTGGTTCTTATGCTGACTGCCTGCCAATGACGCTGTAGAAATAGCTTGTGTGGAGCATCAGATTTGATGAGTAGGCTGCCTGCCTGTGATAAGGGGGAAATTAATTTGGTGGAGTAGCAGAGCTGCCTGCCAGTGACAGTGTACAAATTGCTTGTGTGGAGCATCACATCTGATTAGTAGGCTGCCTGACTGTGATAAGGGGGCAATTAATTTGGTGGAGTAGCAGAACTGCCTGCCAGTGACAGTGTACAAATTGCTTGTGTGGAGCATCACATCTGATTAGTAGGCTGCCGACTGGGGTAAGGGGGTAATTAATTTGGTGGAGTAGCAGAGCTGCCTTCCAGCGAGAGTGTACAAATGGCTTGTGTGCAGCAATCACATCTGATTAATAGGCTGCCTGACTGTGATAAGGGGGCAATTAATTTGGTGGAATAGCAGAGCTGCCTGCCAGTGAGAGTGTACTGTTGTGAATGTGTTGGAGATGAGTTCTGAGCGGAGGCTCCTCTGGTGGTTGCAGACAGTGCTGAACCATTTAGTGAAGATTGGCAATCAGGAGTTACAGACTGGTCCTATATAAGGGAGGTTCCCTCCCATCAGGGTTGCCGGTGATCAATTGTTCTTGTCTAACTGCTGTTGTTCCTGGTTCACTTGGAAGCCTGCTGAATCTTGCCTCTTCTCCTGCTCTCAGAGAAGACATTTTCTGTTTTTATTTCTGTGCTTGCTTTTTGCATTTCTTCCTGCACTCTTGTGGAGGTCAGCCAGGTCCCCTCCGGGGGCCTGTGCTCCTCTCAGTTTTATCTGAGCCTCTGTTATTTGTTCATTTGCCTTTTCCAGTTTTTTCAGTGGCTGCGGCTTAGTTTTGTTACACCAGAGAACTAATTTAGGTGGTAGAGGTCGTGTGATCTCAGGTGTTTTTGTAATTAGTAGAGTTGGTACTTTTTAGGGTTTTTGGGATTGCAGTAAGTTTTCCTTCCTATCCTTTTCTGTTTAGGAAGATTGGGCCCCAACGTTTGCTCATACTATTTTCTGTCTGTGTATGTGTTTCCTCTTGTCTAACCGCCATTACATGTTTGGGGGCTTCCTATGTTCTTTGGGGATCTTCTCCGGGGCAGATAGTTTTCCTCTTTCTTATCTTTAGGTGTAGTTAGCTTCTCAGGCTGTGACGAGGCGTCTAGGACCAACGTAGGTACGCTCCACGGCTGCCTTTAGTTGTGGTGGTTAGTCAGGGTACTGCAATCCAGTAGATTCCAACCTCTCTGGTGTATTGCCATTTTTGCCTGCTCTCCTCAGCTACCAAAACATAACAGTGTACATATTGCTTGTGTGCAGCATCACATCTGATTAGTAGGCTGCCTGCCTGTGATAAGGGGCAATTAATTTGGTGGAGTAGCACAGCTGCCTGCCAGTGACAGTGTACAAATTGCTTGTGTGGAGCATCACATCTGATTAGTAGGCTGCCTGACTGTGATAAGGGGGCAATTAATTTGGTGGAGTAGCAGAGGTGCCTGCCAGTGACAGTGTAGAAATTGCTTGTGTGGATCAGCAGAGCTGATTACTAGCCTGCCTGCCAGTTCTAAGGGGGAAATTTCAGTTAGTTACCGAGTGTTCTGTTTTTCCAACACTGTATAGAGCTGTACGCTCCTCACAGTACCGTGTACCGGCTGGTATCAGGAACAAATACAGGCTGACTATCTGTGTGTGACTCTGGAAATATATACTGAGATTTACAATTCCCCCAACACTGTATACAGCTGTACGCTGCTGAGACAGTACACTTTTTCTGAGTTTGATATTCTGCTGTTAGCCAGAGTGGGCCTGTGACCAAGTGTGTTCCTTCTGAAATATAAACGCTGATTTAAAATTACCACAAGACTGTATATAGTTGTGTGCTACTGAGACAGTTCACTTTTCCTGAGTTAGCTATTCTGGTGTTAGGCAGACTGGTCCTGTGACCGTGTGTGTTCCTGTTGAAATAAAAACGGAGATTTAAAATTCCCACAACACAGTATATAGCTGTACGCTACTGAGATAGTACACTTTTTCGGAGTTTGATATTCTGGTGTTAGCCAGAGTGGGCCTGTGACCGTGTGTGTTCCTGCTGAAATATAAACGCAGATTTAAAATTCCCACAACACTGTTTACAGCTGTATGCTACTGAGACTGTCCATTCTTTTTTTCCATTCTACTGTAATTAATACTGAGCCTGTGACAGTCTGTGTCTGCTACTTAGCAAATATATACTGAGATTAAAATTTTTCACCTTCACCATATACAGATGTACGCTTCTGATACAGTACCATATATCTGCTGTTATTTAGGCTACATTTACATAAACATGAGGATGTATGGTGGAAGAGGTTGAGCGCGTGGTGGTGGTGGTGGGCCACCTGCTACTGATGGGGTGGCGTCTGCTGCTAGTGGCAAAAGCACAATAGCATCTAAGGCAGGAGGTGTTGAGCCTGCCTCATCGTCTGGCTACAAAGGCCTAGAAGGCTCCCTTTTCTGGGAGTAGGTAAACAGCTTTTAAAGCGGGAGCATCATGAACAGGTTTTGGATTATATTGCCAAATCAGACTCCAGCTCTATCTACTCCTCTACTGATATTTCAAAAGCTGCACCCACTGAGTCGTCAGTGCAGCCTTCTGGTCCGGACCAACCACTTTCCTTGTGTCCTTCACCCCCACTACAAGTGAAGGATGTGAGTCGCCCTCCAGAGCAATGGGAACTCGGCTCTGAGCCTATAGACTACTATGGGGGATGTCACGGCAACACGGCTCAGTCCGTGGCTCTGGTGTCATTCTTTAATGTGGGATATTTACAGGTGAATTGAATTTTAGGTGGGGATTCGTGATGCCACTTGTGGTACCTGGTCAGGATGACCAGCGCTGCTATGCAGATCCACTGAAGGGTTAATATTGTGCAGCTAGATGTTAAGCCTTCCACAAGTAAGGCTGAGTTCTCCTCCAGGGCAGTTAGATGTGTAGGAATGCAGGACAGACGGGGACCCGGCAGTCAGGGGCAATAAGGTAGACACACACATAAGTCACTTTGGTACCTTTACTGAAGATGTTGCAGGCACTCACCGGAGCACTGTAGGGTGAAGGGTGCACATCCAGATTCCTCCACTGAGTAGGTGTGTGGCCTCCTGTTTTCTGCCTTTTTGTAATGAAGTCTTGGCCTGTGTGTAGCTTGGCCTAGCTTAGTCTCCGTCTTGTACCTGGCTGAACTTGTGGTTGGACCTTCTCTCTGAAAGTACACAGTCTCTGCTTGCAGGGCCCTGCTTGCCAGACTCAGTCCTCCTGATCCTGCTACGTATAAGCTCGGTGGTACTCCAGGGACTTGTAGTCCTCCAGGAACTCCGGTGTTCTCCTAATGGGTCGTGGAGATCCCTATAGGCTCGGACCCCGGTGTCCGGTAAATACTTGCTGAGGTAAGCTATAAAGGCTTTTCTACCTCCGTTACTGCTCTTTCCACTCGCCTTCGGCCTACCCGGATCCTCACATGAGCACACACTGGCAGTTGGTGGTTTGCCTCTTCACCGCACTTTAAGCGTCAGCACGCTTCTCACTGAGCTGCACTCCTAGATTCAGCTCTGACTAGGCTGGAGTGGTTGCTGTTCCACTCTTTACTAGACTCCACTTTCTTGTCAACTGAATAGCTCTGCAGCCTCTCTAATCTCAGCTCTGCACTTCACGTCCTGCAGACTGACTGAGCCCTCTGAGATGGCTGCACTGAACTCAACTGAAACTTTCTCTGTACAGCTTCTTTTATATGTCTAAAACAGCTCCCTCTGGTGGTTTTTGGGATAAGTCAACGTGTGTGAATGTGTATAATGACCTCTAGTGGTATATTCTTTCAGTGCACCCTTCTGGGAGATATGGATTCAGTCGCAGCTGGGCTCCACATTCCCCCCTAGTAGAACTCAGCACTCCGGGCTGAAATACAAGAACAAAGAACAATAAACATTGTATAAATAACTCTTCCTTTACAGGAGGTAAGGCTCTCTTGAACTGTTGCATAATGGTAAATGAACAACTATATACATTAACACAATGATGAGGAAACGAGGAATTGAGCAACCATAAAAGTCCCAGTCTCTTTTGGAAAAGGATGCTCAAAAAGGGGTAGAGAAAACAAGCAAAAATAATGTCCATTCACTTGTTTCAATATCAAAAGGGAAACAGATTAATAAATAACGGTATAATAAAGGCATATTATAACAACAATATATACATTCATGTACAGTGGTTCTAGATAATTATTTACTTTTGTTAAGTCCTACTCTCTGTACCTAACAGGTAATTGCCCCCTTGTTATGCGTACTGACCTACGTGGTGTAGTGGTAGGTGAGGTGTCAGTTACCCTGTCATTCCTGCGTGCAGGTAGGTTGTAGTACTGCCTTAGCCTCTCTAGGGATCTGGCAAGTATACTGTGAGCTGGGTTAACTGGCTCGACTTCTGCAGGGGATCCTTCTTCCTGAGATTCAGCTTCTTGGGATTCCGCTTCTTGGGGTGCTGCTTCCTGGGGTTCTGCTGAAGCAGGTTATTCTGGAACTGACTCTACTGCAACACCGGTGCAAATGAATGTAGAGGTTCTCCGTGTGGTTGATAAAATTGAAGCACAGGGATGATTACGGCTTCTCCAATGCGAGGCCAATCCGCGGGGAAATCTCCTAAGTCTGTATGTATGACTGAGTCATCACGCTCTTCCTGATTGACAACAGGTTCTTCTTCCGGAAGCTTTAACGGATTTGGACACAACTTTAGGTGATCTCTGGATACAGTTGCAGTCGTTCTTCCTACATCCTTGCTTATTATGCACGTTTTCTTGTTGTCAAACCTTGAATTCTGTATGATGTAGGGCTCTCTTTCCCATTGATCGTCGAGTTTGTGTATCCTCCTCTTTCTTTTCAACACGATTTCACCAGGTGCGAAAGGTTCAGCCGGCGCACTTTTATTATAGTGATCTTCTTGTTTGTTCCTTACTCGATTGAGACTATCTTCAACGCAGGCCTGTACTTTTCTGTACTGTCCCAGTCTTCAGTAGTCACATCTGCTTCTGGTTCTACAACACCAAGCTCCAGATCCATGGGCAGCTTTCCTGGTCTTGCCCGCATGAGATAAACTGGGGTGCAATTGGTGGAACTCACAGGTATGTGATTGTACAGATCTACCAGGTCAGGTAGTAAGTCTGGCCACCGATTTCTCTCCTCAAGTGGTACAGTCTTCAGCAGGTCAATGACGATGTGATTCATCTTTTCACAGAGACCATTAGTTTGGGGGTGGTACGGAGTGGTTCTTATCTTCTTACACCCGTAAAAGTGACAGAACTCTTTGAACAATTCGACCTCGAAGGCTGGGCCTTGGTCAGTTAGCACCTGCTCAGGATATCCGTGTGGTCTGCAGAAATACGCTTGGAACGTCTTTGCTGCTGTCTCTGCCGTCAGATCTTTGACAGGGGCGACCACCAGGAACCTGGAGTAGTGATCCACCATAGTCAGGGCATAGGAGTATCCTGACCGGCTGGGTGACAACTTGACATGGTCCAGGGCCACGATCTCGAAGGGACGAGTAGTCTTGATGGGTTGCAGGGGTGCCTTCTGACTGCTGTAGTCCTTTCTTCTGAGGCCACAGGGTCCACAGTTCTGGCACCACTTCTCGATGGAGCTGCACATTCCCACCCTGTAGAAACGACACTTCAACAGGGTCTCCAGCTTCTTCCAGCCAAAGTGCCCCGCTTGATTGTGGTAGGCTTCTAACACCATCTGGATGTCTGCTCTGGGGACTACTATCTGCCATACCATCTCGTGGGTCCTTGGGTTGACGTACCTCCGGCACAGCTTCTCACGGTAAATAAACAACCGACTTCTCTCATTCCACAGCTGCTTTGCTTGTAGAGGCGCATCCTTCTCCAAGGAGGAACCTTCTTGAGTTATCAGCTCCTTGATTCGGCTGACAACTGGATCGCTGTCCTGAGTCTCCTTCCAGCTGTGGTGAGGTAAAGGATTTAACGTCTTACCACGTGGCCTCCTGCAGGCTTGTTGCTCGTGGATCATCCAATTCCTGTGAAAGGCAGGTAGTTCAATCTCTTCCAGATCATCCACTTCTTCCTCTGTGTCTGATCCATGAGTCATCCTGGATAGGGCATCAGCGTTGGCATTCTTGCGGCCCGCTCGGTACTTGATTGTGAATTGGTAGTTTGACAGCAGAGCCATCCATCGTTGTTCCATGGCTCCCAGCTTAGCTGTTTCAAGATGTGTCAAGGGGTTGTTATCAATGTAGGCAGTGAACTTGCTGGAGGCTAGGTAGTGCTTAAACCTCTCCATGATGGCCCAGACAAGTGCCAGGAACTCCAACTTGAAGCTGCTATAGTTCTCCAGGTTCCTCTCGGTCGGGCGGAGCTTCCTGCTTGCATAGGTGGTGACTTTCTCCAGGCCATTTTGCTTCTGACTGAGGACAGCCCCCAATCCTTCATTGCTGGCATCAGTATACAGCAGGAACGGCTTGCTGTAGTCAGGATAGGCTAGGATCTCATCACCTGTCAGGATCTCCTTCATTTCCTTGAATGCCTCAGCCTGTTCTTTACCCCAGTGGAATGGAGAATTTCTGCTCTTGAGGGACTGTCCCACCAGGAGGTCTTGCAGAGGCGCTGCTTTCTTGGTGTGATCCTTCACAAACCTCCGGTAGTATCCTGTCAGTCCCAGGAACTGTCGCACCTCCTTGAGATTTTTCGGCTCCGGCCATTTCTGGATGGCGGTGATCTTCTCGGGGTCTGGCGCTACTCCTTCTGAACTGACAATATGTCCCAGATACTGTACCTTTTGTTTGAGCAGATGGCACTTTGAAGGCTTCAGTTTCATCCCATACTTGGACAGTGACTCAAATACCTCCGCCAGGTGCTTCAAGTGATCTTTATATGTCTTGGAGTACACAATTACGTCGTCCAGGTACAGCAACACAGTTTCGAAGTTGAGATGTCCCAGGCAGCTCTCCATCACTCTCTGAAATGTTCCAGGGGCACTGCTGAGTCCAAACGGCATCCTGTCGAACTCACAGAGTCCCATCGGGGTGGTGAAAGCCGTCTTCTCCCGATCCTCCTCAGCCACAGCTAGTAGCCAGTACCCACTAGTGAGGTCAAGGGTGGAAAAGTAATTAGCAGTCTTTAGTGCAGCTAAGGATTCCTCAATGCGTGGTAAAGGGTATGCATCTTTATGTGTAATGCGATTTACTTGTCTGTAATCTACACACATTCTCATGCTTCCATCCTTTTTCCTGACTAAAACTAGAGGTGATGTCCAGGGACTGCAACTATCCCTTATCACCCCTGCTTCCTTCATATCACGCAACATTTCCTTGGCTTTCTGGTAGTGTGCTGGTGGTATAGGCCTGTACCGTTCCTTAATGGGAGGATGATTGCCTGTGGGGATGTGGTGTTGAACCCCTTTAATTTTCCCAAAGTCGAGTGGGTGTTTGCTGAATACCTGTGCATACTCCTGAACTACTCGATGTACTCCTTCTTTCTGGTGGGCTGGAGTGGTGTTTGTCCCGACATGGAGCTGCTGACACCAATCCTCCACCTGGGTGGTGGGGCCGTTATCCTCCACAGGTTGTGGGGAGGTTAAGGGCTCTGTCTGGTGAATGGAGTTATTATCTACAGCATGTAACTTGGCAACAGTGGCATAACGTGGTAATTTGACTTCATCCTCTCTCCAGTTGAGAAGACGCACTGGCACCCTCCCATTATGTACATCCACTACCCCTCTGGCAGTTAAGAGTGTAGGTCTGTGTTCTGAACAATGGGGCTCTACTACTGCTTGGTAGTTCTGTCCTCTCAGACCTATTGCTGCTCTACACCAAATAAGCATTTCACTCATTGGGGGTATCACAATGGGGTTCGGGTCTGTTACCCGTACATTACCAATCTCAACACCGGTCAGTTTCACTTGCTGCTGGCACATCAGGGTCCGGATCTCCTTCCGGATCACTCCCTTTTGCCTTGGTCTGGCAACATCGGCAAGCTGTTGGAGTAAAAACACAACCTCCTCCAAACAGTTACTACGAATGTTAGTGCCTAAAACCACATTCAACCCATTTTCCTCATTAACAGTTTTCACTACAAGAAGTCCCTGATCTTTTAGCTCCACTCTCCCCACTTTTACATCTACGTTTTTAGCCCCCAGCAAGTCAAGAGGGAGGCCATTAGAGGCGTATACGGCAAAGTCAGGGTTTGGGGGTTGGAGACCGTCATTGGACCAGTATCTATTGTAAAGAACATCAGGTATGACGGTTACCTGAGATCCAGTGTCCAGCAGGGCAGGGATTGCGATCCCGTCCAGTATGATGGACAGGTATGGTCTTCCTCCCACAAACCTGCGGTTCCAGTCTGAGGGGCCTGAGAAGTCTATTCCTGGGTGTTGGCCCTCGGACCCAGGATTTGCTCGTTTAAAGGACACCGACGTGCTGGGTGACCTTCTCTGTGGCAGCGGTAGCAGATGATCTCTCGGCGAGGACGATGCTGGTCGCGGGTCCTTCCTGGGGGTGGTGTTGTCCTCCTCCGGTGGGGCGACGTCCTCCCTCTCCTCAGGCGCATCCAAGGGACATCCTCTGGGCAGTCAGCTAGCAGGATCTTTCCTTCTTCCTCCGTCGGCAGTTGCAGGGCACTCATTACAGTGGCCAGGTTTTTGGTCAGCTGGCGCACTTCTGAGCGCAGACAGTCCAGCTCAGTATGGGTCACCACCTGTGTTTTGGCTTCCGCAACCAGCGGGGAAAAGGTGGATGCTGCTGGCTTTAGGGTGACTTCACTCGGGTGACACTGGTTAGCCATCTCGGGTATTTCCAGGGGTCGCAGTCCTTTTATAGCCATATCCTTAAGGCCATCAAAGGTAGCATCAGGATGATCCAAGGACCACCAGCTTGGGACCTCAGTCCCCGTACAAATTGTTCCTTTAACATCTTATTCTCTTTGGTGACACTTATGGGGTTAACCTGTTTGAGTGCTCGCAGGGCCCCCTGTAGTCGGCAGGCGTAGTCCCTAATGCTGTCATCTGGTTTCTGGGAGCATTGGTAAAACCTTACTCGGAGGTCTGTTTCAGTGCGGTCCTCAAAGATAGTCTGTAGCTTTAAGAAAATTGAAAGCACTGATTTCTGGTCTGCAGCTGTCCAAGTCACTACTTCTCTCTCTGCAGCACCAGTCAATTGTCCCACTACCACTGCAGCTCTCTGCTTTTCTTTCATAGGGTACATGTCCATTATGCTGCATATTTTTCGCTTCAACCCTGACAGGGTGTCTGGCTTACCACTGTACTGAAGGAGCCACTTCGCTCCAGGCATGTATGGCAGCGTTAGCGGTACTATTGGGGCCACAGGACCAGGTGAGGGGCCAGCATTTCCAGCCTGTGCGGCAGTGCCGGTGGGTAAGTCATTGGAGCCGTCGGCCTGGGCCGCGCTGTCAGCTTGCTGCTGCGACATCTCTGCACCCCCCTAGTTAAGCGAGGCCTACCTTCTCTGAAGGCTGCAGCTCAGCAGGGCACAGCGGTGTAGAAGGACCTGCGTCGCCGGCGCTCTGACGTCAGAGCGTTCACTGAAGCTCTCCACAGGACCTGCCGCCGCGTCAGCGTTGGGGGCGTGTTCAGGACTCAGCGCGCTTTTGAAGGTACGCCCACTAGTTTTTCGCGCCGTGGCGCAGTAAATGGCGGGCAAATAGCGGGAAATCTTCACCACAAACAAAACAGTCTTTTAATGAGGCACACAGTACCCGGTGGCAACGGGCACAAGTTACTCCGTTGCTGCAGGGCACGAGATCCTGTTCGTGACGCCATAAAAAGAGATGAGTCGCCCTCCAGAGCAATGGGAACTCGGCTCTGAGCCTATAGACTACTATGGGGGATGTCACGGCAACACGGCTCAGTCCGTGGCTCTGGTGCTCATTCTTTAATGTGTGATATTTACAGGTTTATTTAATATTGAGGTGGGGATGCGTGACGCCACTTATGGTAACTGGTCAGGATGACCTGCACTGCTATGCAGATCCACTGAAGGGTTAATATTGTGCAGCTAGATGTTAAGCCTTCCACAAGTAAGGCTGAGTTCTCCTCCAGGGCAGTTAGATGTGTAGGAATGCAGGACAGACCGGGACCCGGCAGTCAGGGGCAATAAGGTAGACACACACATAAGTCACTTTGGTACCTTTACTGAAGATGTTGCAGGCACTCCCCGGAGCACTGTAGGGTGAAGGGTGCACATCCAGATTCCTCCACTTAGTAGGTGTGTGGCCTCCTGTTTTCTGCCTTTTTGTAATGAAGTCTTGGCATGCGTGTAGCTGGGCCTAGCTTAGTCTCCGTCTTGTACCTGGCTGACCTTATGGTTGGACCTTCTCTCTGAAAGTACACAGTCTCTGCTTGCAGGGCCCTGCTTGCCAGACTCCGTCCTCCTGATCCTGCTTCGTATCAGCTCGGTGGTACTCCAGGGACTTGTAGTCCTCCAGGAACTCCGGTGTTCTCCTAATGGGTCGTGGAGATCCCTATAGGCTCGGACCCCGGTGTCCGGTAAATACTTGCTGAGGTAAGCTATAAAGGCTTTTCTACCTCCGTTACTGCTCTTTCCACTCGCCTTCGGCCTACCCGGATCCTCACACGAGCACACACTGGCAGTTGGTGGTTTGCCTCTTCACCGCTCTTTAAGCGTCGGCACGCTTCTCACTGAGCTGCACTCCTAGATTCAGCTCTGAATAGGCTGGAGTGGTTGCTGTTCCACTCTTTACTAGACTCCACTTGCTTGTGAACTGAATAGCTCTGCAGCCTCTCTAATCTCAGCTCTGCACTTCACCTTCCTGCAGACTGACTGAGCCCTCTGAGATGGCTGCACTGAACTCAACTGAAACTTTCTCTGTACAGCTTCTTTTATATGTCTAAAACAGCTCCCTCTGGTGGTTTTTGGGATAAATCAACCTGTGTGAATGTGTATAATGACCTCTAGTGGTATATTCTTTCAGTGCATCCTTCTGGGAGATATGGATTCAGTCGCTGCTGGGCTCCACAGATGCGTCAGCCCACACTTCAGATTACTCCATGGAGCTGTTTTCACATACCATGCCTGGGTTATTAAGTCAAACCCCTCATTCCCCAGTCCAAGATGAATCTGACATTGAGTGCACTGATACACAGGCACTGCTAGATGATTGTGCTGCCCCTCTGAAGCACAGCACTACATTGCCCTTGAAGTCTACTGTGACCCTGATGAAACTCATGTGCCCCTTCCCGCATACTGTACCACCTTAGACACTGACAGAGAGGAAGGTGCAGATCAAATTGAAGAGGAGGTGATGGATGACCCAGTTGTTGACCCGGATTGGCATCTAGTGGTGGAAGAGGGTGCCACTGGCACTAGCTCAGAAGAGGAGAAGGATCCGCAGCAGGTATCGAGATCGCATCGGGGTTTATCTGGCAGGCCTGTACGAGTCCAAAATGGTGTTAAAAAAAAAGGAGTTGCAAGAACGGTTGGCCAGACAGTCCAATTAGCAGAGCGTGCAAGGCCTGAAAATGTATACCATAGTAGGAAGAGTGCAGTGTGGCACTTTTTTTTAACAAATTCCTACCGATGAGGCTAAGGTTGTCTGTAAAAAGTGCATAAGAAACTTTAGCCGAGGGAAAAATCTCAAAAATTTGAGCACCAGTTGCATGCTTAGACATTTAGTGAACATGCACATGCAAGCGTGGACAGAGTACAAAAACTCAGGTAGCACATGTGCACCGGCTCCGACTCAAGTTAGCCAGCAACGCTCCATTGCTTACCCCACTGTAAGCCCACTGGTTGGCACACCACCAGCAACAAATGAAGAGGTGTCGTCACACGGCCAAACCGATCAGGGAATCACAATGTTTATGCCACGAAAAACTGCATCTAGGCCATCACCACCACCATCACCATCAACAACCCACTCTCAGTCCCTCATGTCCACTGATAGTTCCACCAGATGCAGCTCTCAAGTCCAGCTCACCCTGCCAGTCGCTCTGAGTAGGAAAAGAAAATACTCAGCCTCTCATCCGCTTGCACAGGGTTTGAATGCCTGCATTGCAAAACTGATCTCATTAGAGATGTTGCCCTTCCGTTTGGTTGAACCCGTATCTTTCCGAGAACTCATGACCTACGCTGTCCCACGCTATGACATACCCAGTCGCCACTTTTTTTCTAAAAAAGCCATCCCTGCCCTCCACCAGCATGTGAAAGACCAGATTGTCCATGCACTGCAACAATCGGTCAGATGCATGGGCCAGTAGGCATGACCAGGGCCGTTACATGTCCATATCCATAACTGCGCACTGGGTTAATGTGGTGGATGCAGGGTCCACAGGGGACAGCAGTGGTGGGACAGTGCTGCCTAGCCCACATTATAGGCAACAGTTAGCTGTAGGCATTCGCCCCTCCTCCTCCTCCAGAAGCGAAAGCTCGTCAGCAGAGCGCAGATGCACGAGTACTCCATCCGCAACTGGCAGTGTTGCACACGAGGTATCCCACTATCGAATAGCTAGTGGTAAGCTTCAGCAGGCTGTTTTACAAATGATGTGTTTGAGCGACAAGAGACACACCGCTGATGTACTGTCCCAATACTTACATCGAGAAAAAGAGACATGGCTGGGCAGTATACATCTTAAGCCAGGCAAGGTAGTCAGTGATAACGACCGTAATGATGATCCGTAATGATGATCACTATTAATTCAAGGCCCTCCCCTTCGGTCTTCACGAAGAGAATGCCGGCGGTCATGGCCATTATTCGCTCCAGGGGGATTATCATAATCCCTTACCTGGTAATCAAAGGCTCATCCCGCCGAGACTGTGCTCAGAGTCTTCAAGTCACTCTGGACACCTTGACGCGTCTCGGCTGGATCATCAACCGAGAGAAGTAGTCTCTAACCCCTTCTCAGCATTTGACCTTCCTGGGCCTGGAATTCCACACATATTTGGCACGGCCGGTGTTCCTCCAGAGGGACAATTTCTCATTTCTCTGAAAGGAAGACCGATCCATTTTGGTCTTCATATCCCAGAAAGGTCCCCAAAATTCAGAGAGAGCAGGAGCAGGATATTCCTGTTGAGTATTGACATATTCATATGTATATTTGAAGCTGTTGAAATGGAGGATAATTTCATGGGGGAACAAGGACACCCACCTTTAGGGCAGGAGATATCTGGTATGGGAGAAGTGGGCATTGCAGACCTGATAAATCTTGTATATCCGTGCTATAACCTGCATAAAATTGATGACCAAAACTACAATAAATGTTGTCAGTGTATGCCTACAAGTAACCAGCCAAACCCCATAACAGCAGCAGCAAGCCGTGTTTGGCCATCATGTCCAATGGCACCCAATTTTCAGGCTCATGTTATTTTTGGCAATAGTCCAGCTGCCATGTTTGATCCTTCAACCTACAAAGGTCCATCGGGCAGTAACCCTTATACTTTTTAAACGCAACGTGGCAATAGGTATGTAACACAAATCTTAATGTTTTAGACTAGGTATATAGAAAACTTTGTTCATGTTATAAAGAACATTTATGGCTAGAGTTTCAAAATAAAAAATTAAATTCTTACCACAGACCTATGAAACCTTTCGAAAGATAGTGTTCATTTTTTTGGTTTGGTAAATGTTTGTATTGTTCACAAAGCATATTTCAATCTAAATGTCATACAGTTTGGTCTCATAAAAGGCATATTTTGTATAGTTTAAATATTGTAAATCTGTATAATTCATGAGGCAGACAATCTCGCTGAAAGGCTCAGTATGGATTACACAAGAATCTCACAATTTGATGGAGGAGGGGGGAGCAGGCCAGATAGGGAGGTTGCAAGAATGCCATATGTTGAGGTGTATAATGTACGTAAATCATCATCAAATGGTTTAAGTCGAGAAGTCATAGCAAAAGCAGGACCAAAAAAAGGCTACTGTATGAGGTATACTGTATATTGTCTATTGAAAATATTCTAAATCTCACTAGATATTTCAGGCAGATACAGACGCTCACAGGCTCGGTCTGGATTCCACAAAAATATAAAAAGATACACAACCCAGAATGACACATGTAGGCCAATGTTCCCGGTGTCAATGATGCACTGATGTAGTCCCACTCCCCACCTTTTTGAGAAATTAACAAAGAAGATCACAACTAAAGGCGTCATCTCGCAGGAATCAGTCTGTGAATATGTGGATCTCATCTGGTCTGCATGTATCAAGGATATGTGCCACCTGCGTTTCTGCCCCTAGACCAGCAGTGATACGGTGTTCTACAGCCGGCTCTATTCCTACCTGAACCGCTAATAAAGATATGCAATTGTAAATGCCAAAAAACATGTAGGCCTTTAAAATTCCACTTCCAGCATTACAGCCAATAACTTAGGGGAACCAGGCCTCATCTTTTACTGCCTGTACTTGTTCCAAGCCATCCATTCTGGTCTTCATGTGCCAGAAAGGTCCTCAAAATTCAGAGAGAGCAGGATCAGGATATTCCAGATGACATATTCATATGTATATTTTAAGATGTCGAAAGGGAGGAGAATTAGATGGGGGAACAAGGACACCCACCTTTAGGGCAGGAGATACCTGGTATGGTAGAACTGAGTGGGCATTGCAGAGCTGAAAAATCTCATATATCTGTGAAATAACTAACCCAAAATTGCTGAGCCAAACAATAATTTTTAGTCTAGGCCTACAAGTAACCAGCCAAACCCCATAACAGCTGCAGCAGGCCGTGTTTGACCATCATGTCCAATGGACCCCACTTTTCAGGCTCCTGTTCCTTTTTGCAATAATCCAGCTGCCATGTTTGATCCTTTGACCTAGTATGGTCCATCAGCCGGTAACCCTTACGCTTTCTAACCGCAACGTGCCAACAGGTTTCTAACACAATTCTTTAGGTATATAGAATAGTTTGGTCAGGGTTTCAAGAACATTTAATGGCTACAGTTTAAAAAATCGACATTTTATTCTTAACACACAGACCTATTAAACCTATCTAAAGATATTTTTCATCTTTTTTTGGTTAGTTAATGCAAATGGTTTAAGTCAAGAAGTCTTGTAAAAAGGAGGCCCAAAAAAGGGCTACTGTATTACAAGCTAAAAGGTATATATAGTCTATTGAAAAATTTCTAAATCTCTGTAGATATTTCAAGAGGCAGACACAGACGCTCACAGGATCAGTCGGGATTACACAAGAATATGAAAAGATACGCAAGAAAGAATCACACATGTGGGCTAAGGTTCACTGTGTCAATGATGCTAAAAAATTTGTGGGGGAGGACCAATTTGTGCAAAAAAGGGTACTGTTTTAAAAGCGTCCAGCTGTATACATTCTAGGGGTCATTGTTAATCTCCGTATCTATTTACTTAGTAACAGACATACGCTCACAGCCTCTGTATGGATTACACCAGAATCCATAAAGTTGACAAACTGTACTGTATCATAAGCGTACAGCTGTTTACAGTATTGGGCACATTTTAAATCTTCGGATATATTTCAGTCTCAGTAAGCCTGTCCATAATCTCACCCAAAAAGTAAAGAAGATGGATACAAGTACACACTGAAAGTAGAGTGATTGCTGAAATATTGGTAATTATTTATTAATAATAATTAGGCTAAAACTTCCAGGTACAATTATGACAGGCGATGCTGACACTCAATTATTTTATGTGTGGAGCCAGCGCAGACGGTTCTTTGTGAATAAAGTGTCGCTGTATCGCAGTTACTTCTATCCCATCGACGTTATTTGTCTGCATCAAATTGTGATGCCAAGGAGAGATCTAGACATGGTCCTCACTGCCTATCATGATCAGCCTGGTCACTTTGGAGTGCAAAAGACAGAAGCCACAGGCCGTAGGCGATTCTATTGGATTGGCAGGAGAGGAGACATTTAAAAATGGTGCCACGAATATCAGACGTCTGTGACTAGGAAAAGTGTGAATGATGATCACCAAAAAACGCCACAGCATCCAATTGTGAGTCGACGTCCATTCGAAATGGTAGCCAATGCCATTGAGCTTCAGAAGGTAGAGCCCAGCAGGACAGGCCATAGCTAAATCTTAACCAGCATGGATCAGTTAACAAAATTGGTAGTGGCTGTCCCTGTGAATGATTTCACTGCCAAGACTCCACAGCTGTGGTGCAGGGAGAGGTAACTATCGCGAGTGCTGGGGCCATAAGCAAGCAGGGGGGCACAGTCATGGGAGCCAGCACTGGCACAGGGCCCCTCATAGTACGCCCATGTGTCTGACGGCGAGTGTGCCCATCCCACCGTCAGAGCCACTTTTTTGCACTAAAAGGGACCCTGCGCCAGTGCTGTCGCCTCTGAAGACTCTTTCTGATAGCACACTACCAGCAGGGCAAGCGAGCTCCTGTAAAGCATATTGTGCCAATTCAGGCCAGGTGTCCAGTTTATTGGCCAAGTAGTCAAAGGGGTATGATGGGTGAGGGAGAACATCGATAGGGTAGGAGAAGTAATTTGTAACCATAGTTGACAACTGCTGTCTCCTGTCTGTTGCTATAGATTGCTGATTACCAGGCGTGTGAGGTGTCTGTGAGAAATCAGTCCACAACATGGTCATGAAACCCCTGTCTCTAACGCCACTTCGCCTGTGTCGACCACGAACACCTCTTCCATTTGGCCCAGGACGGCTCGTGGTAGAACCTGCAACGCTGCTGTTAGATGGGAATGCCTCTAACAAATGGTTTACCAAAGTTGCTTGTTTGTTGGCCAATATTAGGTCGATGATCTCCTGTGGCATGATATTCTGTAATTTGCCTTTATAGTGTGGATCGAGGATGCTGGACAACCAGTAGTCATCATTCTTCATCATTTTGACAATGCGGGGGTCCCTTTTTAGGATCCACAAGGCATAATCAGACATGTGGGCCAATGTTCCAGGTGACAGTGATGCACTGCCAGCGGTTGGTGTTGGAGCACTTTCTGCCAAATCGACATCCCTCCAGTCACGCACAAACCCTGGACCTGAACTTGGCAAGCCAACATTTTGTCTTGGCCCCTCAGAAGCATCCTTCTCACCTACATAATCATCCCCCATCCTCCTCCGCTTCCTCTTCTGCCTCCACCTCGTCCAGGACAGTTCCCTGAACAGACAATGGCTGAATGTCATCAAGACTTCCCTGTTCCTCGTCGCCATCCTCCATTGCACACACCTGATCCTTAATGTGCGTGAAAGTTTGCATGAGCAGACGCACAAGTAGGATGCTCATGTTTATGATGGCGTCATCTGCGCTTACCAGCCGTGTGCATTCCTCAAAACAATGAAGGAATTTACAGAGGTCTTTCAGCTTTTACCACTGCACACCCGACAACTCAATGTCTGCCCTCTAACTACCTGCCCGTGTATCCTCCTATAAATGCATTACAGCCTGCCTCTGTTTGCACAGCCTCTGAACCATGTGCATGGTGGAGTTCCACTTTGTGGCAACATCTATGATTAGGGAGTGCTTGGGGAGGTTGAGCGCTTGCTGCAGCTTCTGCATGCGACTGGAGTCTACGGGCGAGCGACGGATGTGCGAGCACAGTTTTCGCACTTTATGGAGCAGGGCTGTTAACTCCGGATAATTAGACTGTGAGCCCTCGCGGGCAGGGTCCTCTCTCCTTCTGTACTTATGCGTCCCTTGTCTAGCACATGTTTATTGTATCTGTCTATATTTTTCCCCTTTTCATATGTAAAGCGCCATGGAATAAATGGCGCTATATAAATATATAATAATAATAATAATAAAAAGCACTGCACCACCAGGTTCAAGGTGTGAGCCAGGCAAAGTACTGTATGTGTCGAAGTTTTGACAGGGAGCATCATAACGGAACATCATGAATTGTGGTATGTGTTAAAGAGGCCGACTGACACTCTTTGGCCCTGGGCCCACGAAAACCGGGAGCCATCCCTACCCCCCATAAGTTGAACCAAATAACCACCATTTTTCCATGTGTAAACATTATTATAAAGTCAATTAAGGTTGCCAAGCTTAAGTAATAATGATTGATGTTGTTGGCATTGAAATGGGCACTGTAGGTGTGTTTTCTGTCCTCCACTCCCTACCGACTTTGCTTCCCCATTGACTTGCATTGGGTTTCGTGTTTCGATCGACCTGCCGATTTTTTGCGATAGTCGGTAGATTTCACTCGACCCGACTTTTGCGAAAGTTGGGTTCCGTGAAACCCGACTCGACCCCAAAAACGGGAAAGTCACTCATCTCTAGTTGGGAGGTTTATCTTTCAGACACCCACACTCCCTGGTCACATACTTCTCAATATTTCTCGTCATGTACGACCAGAAGAAACATTTACGGTTCAAGTTTGTTGTTCTTTCTACTCCCAGGTGTCCCATGTTTTCATGGAGCTCTTTGAAGACTAACCTATGGTAATCTCTGGGTAGCACCAACTACTGTTTTTTCCTCCTTTACGATACAGGATACCGTCTTCACTGAGGTAGAGCTTTGTCCATTCTTTAACTAAATTCGATACTGCTGGTGACTCATCTCTCTCTCATTTACTTGGAAAACGATTTTGGTCCACATAAGGAAGTACTCTGACAATTATCTGATCTTCCTCTTGTGCTCTACGGATTATCCTTTATAGTAGTTGTTGAATGGACAGAGGGTGATCTCGTTGTTTCTATTTTATGGTGGTTTCCACAGTCAATGGACACCTCAATGGTCTTCCTCTTGATGAGCTTGTACTGCTTGGGTAGTGCTCTCAATAGCTATCAGATTGACTTCCTCTGAGCATTCTTGTATGAACTCCTCAGGCTTTAGTGGCATTCTCGCAATCCGTCAGCATTAGTGTTGAGCATTCCGATACCGCAAGTATCGGATATCGGCCGATATTCGCGGTATCGGAATTCCGATACTGAGTTCCTATACTTTTGCTATATTGTATACCAGAATTGGAAGTTCCCATAATGCTATGAGAGGCAGTGTGATTTGATTCAGCCAATGAGTAATCCTAAGAAGTGTGGGCACATCCTGTAATGCTGCGGTCATGTTAACTAATGGCATGGCTGTGATTGGCTGCTGAAATAATGTCAGAATGCACTATAAAAGGTGGCGCCGCCATTTTGGTTTCACTTTGCTGTGAATTCAGTTAGGGACAGAACGCTGCTCTTCTGACTCTGAAGGACAGTTAGAGATTGCGATTTTGTGAATTGTTCTGTAGGTAGGCTAGTTTACCAACCGCTGTGCAAAGCTTCCTCTTGCCTTGCAGTGCTGTTTTCACAGCTATCTGCAAGGTCTGTGTGTGAGTGCAGGTCATGCTGCAGTTTGGTCTGCATCCACCGCTGGTTGTAGTCAGCTGCACGTGTGTCACTGCCTCATCCTTTTTTTTGTTATTGGTGCTCCTCAATTCAATTTAAATTAACTCTCATCTATTAGTGTGCCGCGCTTTCATCCGTATACAATACATTGGTTGCAAACACTATAGAAGTACATAGCGAAGCCTTTCAGAGCTAGTGAACAGTTGTCTGCAGTGTTCACGGCTGTCTGTGAGGTCTCTTTGTGAGTGCAGCTCACGCTGAAGTTAGTTCTGCATCCACTGCTGGTTATAATATACACCAAAAAAAGGGAGTATAGACAACATAATTTATAAAATTACAAAAAGCTTTATTAGTAGACAACAGAATGCCAACAATAATGGCCCACAATACAGGAAAGAAATGGAGGCAAAAAACTGCGGGTATAAATGCAGGGGTTGCACAGACTGATTAGTAACCGGGGTATATCAGAGCATTTTACTTTGGCACTTAATCGTGCAGATAGCAAGTGCACATCACAATATATCACGGAATATCAACAACCTTAAGGACCCATAGGATCACCAATAGTCATAATGTAGCGCAATATGCACCATATGAATAATCACTAATTCTTACCCATATCAGGCGGTTCAGACTGTGCGTCCCCAGCGACCCCCTGACGCGCGTTTCGCGGCAGTGCTTTCTCAAAAGGGAATGCTAGATGTCATAACCCCAAGGTTTATATATGCTAGCCATAATCGAGATACTGCCGGTGTGTAACAGCGCACATGCGTCTGACATCACACGCCAAATAGATACCACCTCCTTCCCCCTGCCCGTCGCTGCTCCACGTGCATATGGGCGAAATGTCGCCTCATGACGTCATCAATATGCGCCTGCAGCATCATCGACAGCCACAAAGGAAGATAGAGGAGGCGCGTGAGTACGGCGCATGCGCGCACCACAGCGGCCATCTTTTTGGAGACCGAGTAGGTGGACATTTTGGGAGAGAGTGATAATAACTAAAACAGAATATAAAGTGAGACTGAAGTGACAATTTAAAGATTGAAGGTACCGGTGAGACTAACCAATATTAGAATACGATCACAGATGATCAAAAGAAAAAAATAAAACATATATATATATATATATATATATATATATATATACGTGTATACCATTAGTGCCTATATAAACAAAACAATAATAATATATGACATATAACATATAACACATGGGTGTCTTCTTGATCTTGAATGGTGAGGATTTTTCATGTCCCAGATGTCCAACCAAAATGAATCTCATAAGGAAAGCATCACTTTATAGAAAATCTCCATAATTCAACACACCAACACAAATGAGCTAAATAAAGAAACTGAAGAAATGACATTCATTAGAATTAAAAAATTAAAAACGTGGTGGATAAATTCACATATTATCAGTACAGAGACACTTATTAAGCATAGCGCACGAGACTGTGGTGGATACCACATATATTAACCCCTTAACCCCCAAGGGTGGTTTGCACGTTAATGACCGGGCCAATTTTTACAATTCTGACCACTGTCTCTTTATGGGGTTATAACTCTGGAACGCTTCAACAGATCTTCGTGATTCTGAGATTGTTTTCTCGTGACATATTGTACTTCATGATAGTGGTAAAATTTCTTCGATATACCTTGCGTTTATTTTTGAAAAAAACGCAAATATGGCGAAAATTTTGAAAATTTTGCAATTTTCAAACTTTGAATTTTTTTTCCCTTAAAACAGAGAAATATGTCACACAAAATAGTTAAGAAATAACATTTCCCACATGTCTACTTTACATCAGCACAATTTTGGAACCAAAATTTTTAATTGTTAGGAAATTATAAGGGTTAAAAGTTGACCAGTGATTTCTCATTTTTACAACAAAATTTACAATGCCATTTTTTTAGGGACCACCTCACATTTGAAGTCACTTTGATGGGTCTATATAGCAGAAAATACCCAAAAGTGACACTATTCTAAAAACTGCACCCCTCAAGGTACTCAAAACCACATTCAAGAAGTTTAATAACCCTTCAGGTGCTTCACAGGAGCTGAAGCAACGTGGAAGGAAAAAATTAATATTTAACTTTTTAGCCACAAAAATGATCTTTTACAAACTTTTTTTTATTTTCACAAGGGTAAAAGGAGAAAATGGGCAGATAAAGTTGTTGTGCAATTTCTCCTGAGAACGCCAATACCCTATATGTGGAGGAAAACCACTGTTTGGGCACACGGCAGAGCTCGTTAGGGAAGGAGCGCAGTTTGACTTTTTCAAACTAAAATTGGCTGGAGTTGAGATTGGATGCCATGTCGTGTTTGGAGAGCCCCTGATGCGCCTAAACAGTGGAAACCCCCCACAAGTGACACCATTTTGGAAACTAGACCCCCTAAGGAACTTATCTAGATCTGTTGTGAGCACTTTGAACCCCAAAGTGTTTCACAAAAGTTTATAATGCCTGAGTGTAGAAAAAAAAAAAAACAATTTTCCACAAAAATGATTTTTTAGTCCCAAATTTTTGATTTTTCCCAAGGAAATTGGACCCCAAAAGTTGTTATCCAATTTGTCCTGAGTACGCTGATACCCCATATGTGGGGGGGAACTGTTTGGGCGCACGGCAGGGCTTGGAAAGGAAGCAGTAACGTTTTGGAATGCAAACATTGATGGGGGTCATGTTCCGTTTGTAGTGCCCCAGATGAGCCTAAACAGTGGAAACCCCCCCACAAGTGAACCCATTTTGGAAGCTAGACCCCCTAAGGAACTTATCTAGATCTTTGGTGAGCACTTTGAACCCCCAAGTGCTTCACACAAGTTTATAATGCCCGGGCATGAAAATAAAAAATCCTATTTTTTCCCACAAAAATTATCTCTTAGTCACTAATTTTTTATTTTCCCATAGGTAACAGGAGAAATTGGACCTCAAAAGTTGTTGTCCAATTTGTCCTGAGTACGCTGTTACCCCATATTGGGGGGAACCACTGTTTGGGCGCATGGCAGAGCTCGGAATGGAAGGAGCACCATTTGACTTTTTCCAACCAAAATTGGCTGGAATTGAGATTGGACGCCATGTTGCATTTGGAGAGTCCCTGATGTGCCTAAACAGCGGAAACCCCCCACAAGTGAACCCATTTGGGAAACTAGACCCCCTAAGGAACTTATCTAGATCTTTGGTGAGCAATTTGAACCCCCAAGTGCTTCACACAAGTTTATAACGTAGAGCCGTAAAATTAAAAAATCATATTTTTTCCACAAAATTGATCTTTTCACCCCAATTTTTATTTTCCCAAGGGTAACAAGACTCCAAAAGTTATTGTGCAATTTGTCCTGAGTACGCTGATACCCCATATGTGGGGGTAAGCCACTGTTTGGGTGCATGGCAGAGTTTGGAAGGGAAGGAGCGCCGTTTGACTTTTTCAACGCAGAATTGGCTGGATGCCATGTCGTGTTTGGAGAGCTCCTGATCTGCCTAAACAGTGGAAACCCCCATAAATGACACCATTTTGGAAACTAGACCCCTCAAGGAACTTATCTAGATGTGTGGTGAGCACTTTGAACCCCAAAGTGCTTCACAGAAGTTTATAACGTACAGCCGTAAAATAAAAGATCTTTTTTTTTTTTTTACAAAAATGATTTTTTCGCCCCTAATATTTTATTTTCACAAGGGTAAGAGGAGAAATTGGACCCCAAAATTTGTTGTCCAAATTGTCCTGAGTACGCTGATACCCAATATGTGGGAGAAAACTACTGTATGGGCGCACGTTGGGGCTCGGAAGGGAAGTAGTGACGTTTTGGATTGCAGACTTTGATGGAATGGTCTGGGGGAGTCATGTCACATTTGGAGAGCCCCTGATGCGCCTAAACAGTGGAAACCCCCCACAAGTGACCCCATTTGGAAAATAGGCCCCACAAGGAACTTATCTAGATGTGTGGTGAGCACTTTGAACCCCGAATTGCTTCACAGAAGTTTATAACGTACAGCCGTAAAAATAAAAAATCCTTTTTTTTTTTTACAAAAATGATTTTTTCGCCCCCAATATTTTATTTTCACAAGGTTAACAGGAGAAATTGGACCCCAAATTTGTTGACCAATTTGTCCTGAGTACGCTGATACCCAATATGTGGGAGAAAACTACTGTATGGGTGCATGGCAGAGTTTGGAAGGGAAGGAGCGCCGTTTGACTTTTTCAACGCAGAATTGGCTGGATGCCATGTCGTGTTTGGAGAGCTCCTGATCTGCCTAAACAGTGGAAACCCCCATAAATGACACCATTTTGGAAACTAGACCCCTCAAGGAACTTATCTAGATGTGTGGTGAGCACTTTGAACCCCAAAGTGCTTCACAGAAGTTTATAACGTACAGCCGTAAAAATAAAAAATCCTTTTTTTTTTTACAAAAATGATTTTTTCGCCCCCAATATTTTATTTTCACAAGGTTAACAGGAGAAATTGGACCCCAAAATTTGTTGTCCAATTTGTCCTGAGTACGCTGATACCCAATATGTGGGAGAAAACTACTGTATAGGTGCACGTCTGGGCTCGGAAGGGAAGTAGTGACGTTTTGGATTGCAGACTTTGATGGAATGGTCTAGGGGCGTCATGTCGCATTTGGAGAGCCCCTGATGCGCCTAAACAGTGGAAACCCCCCACAAGTGACCCCATTTTGGAAAATAGACCCCACAAGGAACTTATCTAGAAGTGTGGTGAGCGCTATGAAGCCCCAAGTGCTTCACTGAAAATTTATAACTTACAGCCGTAAAAACAAAAAAATCATTTTTTTTTTACAAAAATGATTTTGTCGCCCCCAGTTTTTTATTTTCCCAAGGGTAACAGAAGAAATAGGACAAATTGCACAATAACTCTTGTGGTCCAGAGTACGCTGATACCCCATATGCGGGGGTAAACTACTGTTTGGGCGCATGGCAGAGCTCAGAAGTGAAGGAGCACCGTTTGATTTTTTCAACACAGAATTGGCTGGAATTGAGATCAGACGCCATGTCACATTTGGAGAGCCCCTGATGTGCCTAAACAGTGGAAACCACCTAATTCTAACTCCAACCCTAACCCCAACACACCCCTAACCCTAGTCCCAACCCTAACCACAAACCTAACCCTAACACACCCCTAACCCTAATCCCAACCCTAACCCTAATCCTAACTTTAGCGCCATCCCTAACCCTAACTTTAGCCGCAACCCTAACCTTAACCATAACCCTAATGGGAAAATGGAAATAAATACATTTTTTTAATTTTATTATTTTTTTCCCTAACTAAGGGGGTGATAAAGGGGGGTTTGATTTACTATTTATAGCGGGTTTTTGTGATTGGCAGCTGTCACGCTAAAAGACGCTTTTTATTGCAAAAAGTAGTTTTTTGCATCACCACATCTTGAGAGCTATAATTTTTGCATATTTTGGCCCACAGAGTCTTGTGAGGTCTTATTTTTTGCGGAACGAGGTGACGTTTTCATTGGTACCATTTACGACCACGTGACATTTTTTGATCGCTTTTTATTTTGATTTTTGGGAGGTTAGAATGAACAAAAATCAGCAATCCATGAATTTCTTTTGGGGGAGGCGTTTATACCGTTCCGCGTGTGGTAAAATTGATAAAGCAGTTTTATTCTTCGGGTCAGTACGATTATGGCGATACCTCATTTATATCATTTTTTTAATGTTTTGGTGCTTTTATAGAATAAAAACAATTTTATATAAAAAATCATTATTTTTTCATCGTTTTATTCTGCGAGCTATAACTTTTTAATTTTTTCGCTGATGATGCTATATAGCGGCTCGTTTTTTGAGGGACAAGATGACGTTTTCAGCGGTACCATGTTTTTTTATATCGGTCTTTTTGATCGCGTGTTATTCCACTTTTTATTCGGCGTATGATGATAAAGCATTGGATTTTTGCTTAGTTTTTTTTTTTTTAAGGGGTTCACTAAAGGGGTTAACTAGTGGGACAGTTTTATAGGGGGGGGTCGTTACGGACGCGGCGATACCAAA
>JARQOD010009528.1:0-30969 GCA_033576555.1 Oophaga sylvatica
TTTCTATACAACCTGGAATCTAAAATCCTTTCCACCACAAATTCCTCCTGACCATCGACTAGCACTGGGTCAGGGCAAGGAGAAGAACGTCCAGGAAACGTATTGGGTGTCGCAGCCTTTAGTAGGGATACATGAAAGACAGGGTGGATTCTCATAGTTCTGGGCAATTGAAGACGACAAGCAACGGCACTTATAATTTTACTGATTTTATAGGGTCCAATGTACTTATGTCCCAACTTAGACGATGGAATCCTTAACTTAAGATTTCTGGTTGACAGCCAGACCAGGTCTCCTACCTTAAAAGCTGGTGCAGGTTTACGAAATTTATCTGCTGCCTTCTTGTACCTTTCCTGAGCCGATTCCAGATTCTCCTTTAGAAGATCCATATTCTTCTGTAAAGTCGTGACTCTTTCAGCCACTGCTGGCAAAGGCGTCTCTATGGGAAATCGTGGTAGAATGTTAGGATGATAACCTAGATTAGAGTAAAAAGGAGACTGTTTAGTGGAGGCACTCTGAGAGTTGTTGTAAGAGAACTCAGCCAATGGAAGTAGATCCACCCAATCATCCTGTAGGTGGCAGATAAAGCAGCGGAGATACTGCTCCAGGGTTTGATTGGTTCGTTCGGTTTGTCCATTAGTCTGGGGATGAAAAGCAGAAGAAAGGTTTACTTTAATGTCCAATGCTGCACAGAAATTTTGCCAAAACCTAGAAGTGAATTGCACCCTCGATCCGAAATAACCTCATCCGGTACTCCATGTAAGCGAAACACATCTTTAATCATCAAATCTGATGTCTGTTTTGCAGTGGGTAAGCCGACACAAGGGATAAAATGAGCTGCCTTTGTTAGACGGTCAACCACCACTAGAATAGTGTTCTTCCCTTGAGAGGTTGGTAATTCCACAATGAAGTCCATAGAAATGGATCCCCACGGGCGGGACGGGGTGGGAAGAGGCTGTAACAGACCAGTTGGTGAAGAGCGAGGTGTTTTGCATCTTGCACAAACCTCACACGAAGTGACATAGTCCAAAACATCCTTCCTACAAGTGGGCCACCAAAGAAACGAGAAAGAAATTCCTGTGTCTTTAGAATTCCTCTATGCCCGGCTATTTTGGAATCGTGAATGAGTTGCAATACTCTCAATCTGACTGTTTCAGGTATATACAGACGTTGTCCCAGAATCCACACACCATTCTTAAAGACAAGACTTACGTCCCTTGGGGGTTGAGCCAAAAAAGAATCCGCATGGTATGCTTCCTTGATGTCTTTAATTAGGTCTTGATGATGAATCACTCCTAGGAATCTAGAGTCAGGAAGAATAGTCTTAGGAGGAGTAATTGGACGTGTCTCTGCTGAGTAAATCCTAGAGAGTGCATCAGCCTTTCCATTGCGCGATCCTGGTCTATAAGAAATAATAAAATTAAATTGGTTTAAGAAAAGATTCCAGCGAGCCTGGCGAGGAGTCAGGCACTTAGCCGACCTGATAAACTCAAGATTACGATGGTCTGTCAGAACAACTATTTGCTGTGCAGCTCCTTGAAGAAGGTGTCTCCATTCTTTGAAGGCGGCAATAATGGCCAACAACTCTCTATTGCCCACATCGTAGTTCTTCTCAGCCGAAGACAACTGCTGGGAAAAGAAGGCACAGGGATGCAAGACATTCTTCTCACCTGTTCTCTGAGAGAGTATAGCTCCCACGGCACAGTCTGAAGCATCCACCTCTATTATGAAGGCAAGCTCTGGGTTGGGATGTACTAGGATAGGTGCAGTGGTAAATTTATCTTTTAGACGGGAAAATGCTTCCTGGGCTTGGGGAGTCCAGGAGAACTTAGACTCTTTCCGGGTAAGTTGGGTGATAGGTGACACTACCTCAGAGAAATTTCTAATGAAACGTCTATAGAAGTTTGCAAACCCGATGAAGCGCTGTACCTCCTTCACATTTCTAGGACTTGGCCAATCATTGATGGCTTGGGTTTTACTTCCATCCATACTAATTCCTTGTGTAGACAGTACATACCCCAGAAATTGAATTTCGGTCTTATGGAATTCACACTTTTCAAGCTTGATGTAAAGATGATTTTGTCTTAGACGTTCCAAGACCATTCTCACATGTCCATGATGTTCCTCTGTGGAGTTAGAAAAAATTAAAATATCATCCAAATAAATTACCACGAATGTATCCAGGAGATCCTGAAGATGTCATTCACCAAGTGTTGGAAAGTGGCTGGGGCGGTACTCAGACCAAAAGGCATAACTAGATATTCAAAGTGTCCATAACGTGACCTGAATGCAGTCTTCCATTCATCCCCAGGTCTAATACGGACTAAGTTATAGGCCCCACGAAGATCTAGTTTAGAAAAAATTTTGGCATGTCGCACTCTCTCCAATAACTCAGGGATTAAAGGCAATGGATAACGGTTTCTAATAGTAACCTTATTGAGTTCCCTATAGTCTACGCATGGTCTCAGGGATCCATCTTTCTTCTTTACAAAGAATATGGGTGCCCCTGCAGGAGATGAAGAGGGGCGTATGAAGTCCTTGGCTAGATTTTCGTCTATGTACTCTTTTAAAGCCTTCAGCTCGGGCCCCGCCAGGGGGTAGATCTTACCAAAAGGTATCTCTGCTCCAGGCAATAATTCAATTGGACAATCATATGGACGGTGAGGAGGAAGCTGGTCAGCGTTCTTCTTGTCACATAAATCCACATAGTCCTGGTATACAGCTGGTAGTTCAGGGACTGACATGGTTCCTTTAGGAACAGAGCAAGCTGAAATTTTTGGACTCATCTGTTTCTCTGGAAAGTGTAATTCCTTGGTCTCCCAGTTAATGGTAGGATTCTGAGCCTGCAGCCATGGTAGCCCTAGAATAATGGGAAAGTGAGGAGAAGAGATAAGCATAAAGGACAGTTTCTCTTGATGATCTTTACCCATAAGAACCTTTAAAGGCTCTGTTTCCTGATCCACTGGTCCAGAGGTCAGCAGGGAGCCATCCACAGTTTCCATCTGTACTGGAGTAGCCTTCTTCACTGAACGTATCCCCTGTTCAGAGCAAAGGAGACATCCATAAAATTTCCACTTGCACCTGAGTCGATCATAGCAGAGCTAGACACCCAGGCTGAGTCAACCAGAGTTTGATGGAAAGAAAACAGTGAGAATTGTTTTTTTTACAACTCAGCTGGGACACCGCTGAGGAAACTTGAAAGATGGCAGCATTTACACAGTCAACGTCCTCAGAGGTAACGGAGTTTAAGTCCGAGCAATCAAGATCTGTTGCTGCAGATCTCTCTGGAGCCTGAGGCTCGGACCTGACAGATCCCCTCTCGCAACACTCACAATGAATGAGTGCTGCAGTAGTCTTGCGAGAACGGCTGGGACAGTTAATAATAAAGTGCCCTGACTTACCACAATAAAAACATAGATTCTCCTTAAAACGATGTTCCTTGCGTGCATCACTAACCCGTCGTAGTAAAGAGTCTACCTGCATGGGTTCAGGTTCAGGTTCCCGTGTAATCCTATTCAAAGGTTCCTTAGCTGGAGAGGAAGGTAGTAAAAGGTTAGTACGATTGCTTTCGAACCATCTCTCTTGCCTGCGTTCAGTCAGACGAGTATCAATACGGATGCAGTAGTTAATAAAGTCACCTAACGCAGTGGGAGGGTCGGCACGAGCAAGTTCATCCTTAATCAGTGGGGATAACCCCTTTCGAAAAATAGATTTTTTGGCGGAATTGTCCCAGGTGGTATCAAGGGCCCATCTCCTGAAATCCAAGGCATATTCAGCTACCGAGTGCTTACCTTGGCGCAAAGCTAACATGGCTGCTTCAGCTGTTGCACCTCGATTGGGGTCATCAAACACCTGCCCCATGGCTGAAATAAAATCATCAAGGTGATTCAAACAATCATCCTCAGTCTCAATCAGAGGGTTTGCCCACATCAAAGCCTTGTTGGTAAGCAACATAATTATAGTAAGCACCTTAGATCGTTCAGTAGGAAATTGTGAAGCATGTGCAGAAAAAAAAAGATTGCATTGATTAACAAATCCCCTGAATTTTTCACGTTCACCACCAAAACGAAAAGGGGGCAACTTGGGAATCCCAGAACTCGGGGCCACGGCAGGAGCCTGGACTCGCCCCTCCAGAACCTCAATCCTGGCTCGCAAATCCTGGGTAGTCTGTCCAACCACTTGCAAATTGTGATTATTTAGGTCCTGAAGATTTGTAAAACGGGTCTTTATATTCTGCAAATCTGCAAGGATATTATCAGTCACTCCGCAAAGTTCCTTTATGCGGGCCTCCATTTTCCAGATCTTTTAAGACAGGATACTGGAAGAAGAGGAGAAAAAAAAAAAACAATAGTGTTCACCTGTGGTAACACTGCAAAAAGAAAAAACTTTAAGGGAACTGCTCACCTGGAATGGTTGTGAGAAGTCACAACCACTATCATCACAGAAAGCTTTCAACCAGACATCTGATATCCAGAGTTTCAGCAGACAAAAAGAGAAGAGAAAAAAAAAAACAATAGTGTTTACCTGTGGCAACACTGAAGAAAGAAAAAACTTTAAGGGAACTGCTCACCTGGAATGGTTGTGAGAAGTCACAACCACTATCATCACAGAAAGCTTTCAACCAGACATCTGATATCCAGAGTTTCAGCAGACAAAAAGAGAAGAGAAAAAAAAAAACAATAGTGTTTACCTGTGATAACACTGCAGAAAAAAAAAACTTAAGGGAATTGCTCACCTGGAATGGTTGTGAGAAGTCACAACCACTGTCATCACAGAAAGTACAACCGGACATCCAATATCCACAGTACAGCAGACACAGCCTTCCAGACCCAGCAGACACTAACGTTTGGCTTCAGAATCTTGTAATGTATGTGGTACAGTTCATATAGCGTCTTGTGCTTGGGTGCGATGAAAATACTTGAGACACAGGTTGATAAAGAAAGTCTTGTATTGCTTCATACAAATTGGCAAAAATAAACACACAGGTTGCAAACACAGAAGCAGGAGACACAGCAGGCCAGAGTAATCTAAGCTCAGCAATAACTCTCCACAACAGATTCAGATCTTCTTCTCTGTTACCGCAAGTCCATGCAAACGTGAGGCTCTCAAGAGCAGAGTTCAGAGTCCACAAGTGCTTCAGAGTTCCTCAGTAGGAATGGCTGGAGTACAAGGTCCAAGGCTTCAGGAGTCAGAACACAGGCTCACTGCAGGCTAGATTCTGAAGCACTGATTGCTCAGCTGTGGCTGTTTAAGAAGCAAACGGAGAGAATCAGGGCGGGAACATGCAAGCTGGAAAACTCCTTTTTGACTGAGGGCAAGATAGCTGCAGCAAAACAGAAAGCAAAATGGCCGACGAACAAACTGAGTTTCAGAAACAGATACACAGAACCTTACAGCGGCACACCTAGCCCGGATCAGCTAGGAGCCCTGCACAGCACACCTAGCCCCGGATCAGCTGAGACCCCTACGTGGCACACCTAGCCCGGATCAGCTAGGACCCCTACGCGGCACACCTAGCCCAGATCAGCTAGGACCCCTATGTGGCACACCTAGCCCGGATCAGCTAGGAGCCCTGCATAGAACATCTAGCCCGGATCAGCTAGGACTCCTACGCTGCACACCTAGCCCCGGATCAGCTGGGACCCCTTACGCAGCACACCTAGCCCGGATCAGCTAGGAGCCCTGCACAGCACACCTAGCCCCGGATCAGCTGGGACCCCTACGCGGCACACCTAGCCCAGATCAGCTAGGAGCCCTGCACAGCACACCTAGCCCCAGATCAGCTGGGACCCCTACGCGGCACACCTAGCCCAGATCAGCTAGGAGCCCTGCACAGCACACCTAGCCCCAGATCAGCTGGGACCCCTGCACAGCACACCTAGCCACTGATCAGCTGGGTCCCCTACGCGGCACACCTAGCCCGGATCAGCTAGGACCCCTACGCAGCACACCTAGCCCGGATCAGCTAGGACCCCTACGCAGCACACCTAGCCCGGATCAGCTAGGACCCCTACGCAGCACACCTAGCCCGGATCAGCTAGGAGCCCTGCACAGCACACCTAGCCCGGATCAGCTAGGACCCCTACGCGGCACACCTAGCCCGGATCAGCTAGGACCCCTACGCGGCACACCTAGCTCAGATCAGCTAGGACCCCTGCGCTGCACACCCAGCCCGGATCAGCTAGGACCCCTATGTGGCACACCTAGCCCCGGGATGCTGATACAGCTGACCCTGCGATGACAGGCGGGGGGCCCACTGCTGGCACCGGGCCCCCCACAGCCTGCTCAGGTGCCCCATAGCGGCCGGGCGCAGAGCAGGGAGATTGATTCTCCCTGCTCTGCCGCAGAAAGTAACTGTGTCGGCGTGCTGTGCATGCCGATACAGTTACAGTAGCGTAGCTCCAGGTGGGCCCCCTCTGCCCCCCCAGTAGCCCGCTACTGGAGCAGGTTCTTTGTATTTGAAAACTTGAACAATTTGGGAAAACAAACGCAGCTGGGATCCGTAGTTTTCTCTACCAAGTGATGAAGCAGTGACAGATATTGCAACTCTCACACTGGCCACTAGAGGTCACATGTCTGCCACTGTGCACACTGTGCCTTATTCTGCAGGATTGGTCTAGGCCATAATGAGAGCGTTGTGATGAAACGGTGCACACACACGACGGCTGCTGCCGTCCGACCCGGTAAACTGCAGGGATTTATAATTATCCCACTTCCACTTAGGAACTTGCAGCTCTCTGGCGCCCCCCTTACCCTCAGGTCAGTCAGGGAACTGCACCTAGGATAATCAGTCGCCAGACGGGTCACTTGGATGTGTGCTGGCTATTGGGCACGCTGCAGTGAGGGAATTATAATTACTCCGAGCCGCAGCCGGGTAATACACTTATAATACCCGCTCCGTCACTGCCAACGCCACCCCATATGTCAACACTTAACACCCCCTTCTTTTAAGCTGCCACCAGCTACGGTTTTTCTTACTGAACAATTTATCAAGAGGGTCCGTAGCAACCCAAAACAGTAGTAGTGCTTCAGGCACGTGCAAATTCGTTTATAGAGCAGGAGAAACAAACTAATAAATTTATAGGTTTATTCCTTAAAAAAAACAGTCAGTGCTTATACAATATAAAAAGATGGAACAAACTGAGACAATATAGTTATGTACAATACAATTAGAAAATAAAAGGGGTTAACATAAGGAAGATCAACTTACAGTTCTTAGATCATAGTAGGCAAGCCATGCGGTCGGGGGAGGGGAGACATCACAATGCATCACAGAGCTGCTATAAGTCTGGTGTCCAGGGCAGATCTGAGCCAGAATACCTGGCCCCTACCTTATAGACCTGTGGCCGTGACATCATAAACGGGGTGGAGTTACCAGGGTCTCCTCTTGCTCTAAGGGTTACTCTTAGTTCAGAAAACTCAAAACTTTCATAAATAAGAGATGGAGTCTCATACAGCGATGCAGAGCATACCATTGTACTCCGCAAGATGTTGGCGTGCATTTAAGTCTAAACGCAGAGTGCCTGGGTGGATCGGCTAAGCAGAAATCTGTTTCTTAGGTTCTGCTGGTGCCAGCGCTTGAAAACTCCACTGATCCCTGGATTCACCGATGAATTGGCAGATATGAAAATTTCATACTTATAACATACACAGGAGCCAAGATTTTTGATCTTGAATAACTACCATGCAACAAAGGAACAGACCATGTGGCTTGTTAGCCGCTTTCAGCCGGCCTCCCTGTGGGGGCTAACCACCTGGAATCAGATTACACAGAGTGTGTAGTGAGCTGAAGGGGGGGGGAAGCCCACAGGCTGCAAAGCCTAATGAATGCAGTAGCTGTGGAGACTTCTAGAGAAGTACAGGATATGGAGCTTGCAGGATCATCACACCTCCCTCCCTTAGAGGGCGCTAAGGAGGCATGACCTGCCGGTAATCCGACATGCACACCTCAGCGGGTTCGCCACGTCGTGACAACCCATCAGCATCCCATGATCGCTGCCTTTCTTGTGTTGTACGGCAAAATCATACTGCTGTTGGGCAAGGCTCCAGCGTAGCAACCTACCATTGGTTCCGGACACTGTGTGCAGCCAGCTCAGAGGGTTGTGGTCGGTGACCACCTTGAAGGTGCGCCCGTACAGGTAGGGCTGCAAACGTTGCAGTGCCCAGACCATGGCCAGGCACTCCTTCTCGATGGTGGAGTATGCCACTTCCCTCGGCAGAAGTTTCCGGCTCAGGTACAACATGGGGTGCTCCTGGTTCCCCGATCAACCTGGCTGAGTACAGCACCAGGCCAAATTCGCTGGCGTCAGTCTGTACCAGGAATGGCCGACTGCTGTCGACGGCTTTCAACACTGGAGAGCTGCACAGGGCTGTTTTCAAAGCTCGGAATGCCGCCTCACAGCCATCTGTCCAGTTGACTGTTTGGGGTAGACCGCCCTTGGTGAGGTCCGTCAAGGGTTTTGCAATGGCGCTATAGTTCGGTACGAAACGCCTATAGTACCCTGCAGTGCCCAGGAAGGACTTCACCTGCTTTTTTGGGTCCTGGACACGATCGCGTCCACTTTCTCGGGCTCTGGACTCATGGAACCCCCGCCTACCCGGTGCCCCAGGTAGTGGACCTCCCTCATGCCCATCTGGCATTTTCCCGGCTTGATGGTCAGACCTGCCTGGTGAATACGCTTGAGCACCTCCTGGAGATGCTGAAGGTGTTCCTCCCAGGTGGAACTGAAGACGGCAATGTCGTCCAGGTACGCCACAGCGTACTCTCCAGTCCCTGAAGCAGGTGGTTGACCATCCGCTGAAAAGTGGCAGGGGCATTCTTCATGCCGAAAGGCATGACCGTGGACTCGTACAGTCCAAAAGGGGTGATAAAGGCGGATTTCTCCTGCGCCGCAGGGCTCAGGGGAATCTGCCAGTATCCCCGGCTCAAATCCATGATGGATATGTACTTGGCATTCGCCATCCGCTCCAGCAGATCCTCGATGCGTGGCATTGGGTGCGCATCAGAGGTAGTGATGGCGTTGAGGCCCCTGTAGTCCACACAGAACCGGGTGGTCCGATCCTTTTTTGGCACGAGAACTACAGGTGAGGCCCACGCGCTTTTGGACGGCCGGATCACCCCCAGCTGCAACATCTCTGGATCTCCTGGCGCATAATCTGCTGCACTTCCTCAGAGATCCGATAAGGTGTCCGCCGTAACGGGGCGCGATTCCCGGTGTCCACCTCGTGGACTGCCAACTTGGTCCTTCCGGGTCGGTTTGTGAACTCGGCCCGGAAGGGTTCCAGAGTGGTCAGCAACTGCAACCGCTGGGAGACGGTTAGCGGGCATTTACCTCCATGTCCTCAATGGACCCATTGGCCTGGGCTTGGGCCAGCATGTCCAGGAGGGGATCCTCTTCCCCGTCCTCGGGCAGATTGCAGACCGGTAGGACGCAGGCTTCACGTTCGTGATGGGCCTTCATCATGTTGACGTGAAAGGCCTTGCGCCTACCCCGAGTGTGGTCAAGCGTGACCACGTAGGTGGCTGGGTTGAGCTGTTGGTGCACGACGTACGGGCCTTCCCAGGCTGCCTGAAGCTTATCCTTTGGTACGGGGACCAGCACCCACACCTTTTGACCCACCTGGTAGGTCCGCTCCCGGGCGTTCTGGTCGTACCAGTGCTTCTGGTCAGCCTGAGCCTGCGTCATGTTGTCATGCACCAACTGCGTCAAGGTCTGCATCTTGTCGCGGAAGCGCATGACATAATCCACGATGGACACTTCCGTGGGGTTTGGCTCATCTTCCCAGGATTCTCTTATCAACCCAAGGGGTCCCCGGACTCGCCTACCATACAGGAGCTCGAAGGGGGAGAACCCCGTCGAGGCCTGCGGGACTTCTCTGTAGGCAAATAGCAGGTGTGGGAGGTACCGCTCCCAATCGCGTCCCTGGGTCTCAACCAGCATGCGGAGCATCTGTTTGAGGGTACCGTTAAAGCGCTCACACAAACCATTGGTCTGTGGGTGATACGCACTCGATACCATACGCGTCACCTGCATTTTGCTGCAGAGAGCCTTCATTAGGCGAGACATAAATTGGGTCCCTTGATCGGTAAGCATCTCCCTGGGAAATCCTACCCGTGAAAAGATGGTCACCAGTGCATCCGCCACCTTATCTGCCCTAGTTGAGGACAGAGCTACTGCCTCCGGGTACCAGGTAGCGTAGTCTACCACAGTAAGGATGTATTGCTTTCCAGAGCTGCTGGGGACGGCCAGCGGGCCCACAATGTCCACCGCGATCCTCTGGAAAGGCTCCTCTATCACTGGCAACGGGATCAGGGGAGCCTTAAGAGCAGGCCCCGCCTTCCCCACTCTTTGACAGGTGATACAGGAGCGGCAGTAGTTAGTCACATCTGTCCCCATCTTGGGCCAATAGAAGTGTTGAGACAGCCGTGCCTTAGTTTTGCTGATCCCCAAGTGTCCAGCGAGTGGAATCTCATGGGCAATCCTCAACAACTCACCTCGGAACTGGTGCGGGACGACCAGCTGTTTTTCCCTCAACCACTCCTTTTGGGAATCTCCGGGTACTGTCTCCCGGTACAACCTTCCTCGTTCCCAGAACACCCTCTCCTTATCAGTCACGGAGGTGGGCGTCTCGGCGAGGTGCCTCAAGTTCTCCAGGCTCGCATCTGAGTGCAGAGCGGCCTGGAACTCCTGGCTGGAGGCAGCCAGAAGGGACGTCAGGGTTCCTTCCTCACTGGGACCCTCTGGGACCGGCTCTGGGTCCAATTCTGGTTCAGTCTCTCCTGTAGCGGAGGAGGGTCCAGATGGCAGGGCGCTACCTGCGATCCGGGCACTCTGACTGCGGGTGACAGCAGCTACATATGCCATCTCCCCGGGGTTTCTATAGACCCATCAGCCTGCGCTGCTATGGGCTCTACCTCCCCATCCACCCCCAACACTTCAGGAGCAGTGCTACTTATGGGCCAGTTACCTTCCTCGGTGGCACTGGTCAGTGTCATGGCGTCACCTTCCTCCCGGTTCCCATGCACCTCCCCATTTCCTTGAGCACTGTCGCTTGCTCCTGCTAGGGGTTCCTCAGCTGTCTCACTCCGCAGAGCGACGGGACTGAACGCTCCTGTACCTGTGGACACATCTACCACTTCAGAGAAAGGGTTAACAGATTCAGATGGCACAGATACATCACTATCAACATCAGTCCTAGGGAAAGAAAGGTTATCAGTTGCATCATCACTTCACAAAGCATTAGCAGGTAACACAATCAGTTTCCCATCATCATCAACATCAACATCATGGTTAACGTTAACCTTATCATCAGATTGGGAAGGGGTGTCAGGGACATAGTACGCCACCATCCTCCCCAGATCAGTCCCCAATAAAACATCAGTGGGCAGGTTTTCGGACACCCCCACTTCCTTCACCCCGCTCCCGGCACCCCAGTCAATGAAAACTCGGGCTATCGGCAAGGGGTAGTGGACGCCCCCAATCCCGGTGACAGTTAAGGTTTTCCCCGGAATCAACTCTTCAGGGGCGCCAGTTCGGGTCGGACGAGGGTTCGCTCAGCCCCGGTGTCCTTGAGGCCTGTAGCAAGACGGGCCCCCACGCGGACGGGCTGCACGTTGTCATCAACCCTCCCCACCACACCACCCACCAAAAGAACAGAGGCGTTGGGCCCGGAGGCCTTGGCTGGGGGGTTCTTCTGCCTCTCCGGACAGGTGGCGCTGATGTGTCCAGTCCTTTTACAGGAGAAACACTGGCGGGGGTCTGATGTAGGCCTGGCGCTGGCAAAGGGGATAGTGCCTCCAGAGGGACGGCTGGCAGGGGCACTGGGGTTGGTTGCAGGCTTACCCCCTCCCCAGCGGGTGGTGACGGGCTTCCGCACCTCGGGTTTCCGGTTGGCCTCATAGCTGTCGGCGATCCGTGCTGTTCTGACCGCGTGCTCCGGTTCTCGGTCCAGGATGAACTGTCGGACCTCAGCTGGGCACAGATGCAGGAACTGGTCTTTGATCATCAGGTCCCTCAGCTTCTCAAAGGTGTCAACTGACAGTCCATGGATCCACTGGTCAAAGTGGCTCCTGAGACCTTGCACCACATCGCTATAACTGTCGTGTGGGCCACGTTGGAGGTTCCGGAACTTCTTTCGGTATACCTCAGGGGTTAGCTGGTACTTGGCGATCAGGGCCTGCTTGATGGCCTGATAGTTGTCATCTTGATCCGGCGTGAGTGAAGCAAACGCCTCCAGAGCTTTGCCCTTTAGCCCGGGGGTCAAGTACCTGGCCCATTGGTTGTCAGGCAGCCGATACTGTCTGCAGACTTTCTCAAAGGCCCGCAGAAAAGTGTCCAAGTCTCCGTCCTTTTCCATCACGGGAAAGTGCTCCGGCCGGGGCTTGGGACTCTGAGCGCTGCTGGGCACACTGCTCTGGGCTGTGGAGGGCATTGCCCCTTGTCTGAGCAGCTCCAGTTCATGGGCTCTCTGAGCTTCCCGCTCGGCTCTCTCAGCCTCCCGCTCGGCTCTCTCAGCCTCCCGCTGGGCTTGGCGCTCGGCTCGGGCCTCCTGCTGGTATTGCTGGATCAGCTTCAGGCGCTCCTCCCAGTCGTCGGTGGGGAGTCCCTCCAGGGCCGCCTGCAGGTAAGGGTCCATCCCGCCCTGGGTGTAAGCAGTCAGGGGTTGGGCCTCTGCTCCTGTGGCACCAACTTGGCTTGGGCCGGCTCCTGCGCCCTCCTCGCTCTGAGCGTGGTCCCGTGCCATCAGGGCCTGGATCACTTCGGCCTTGGTTTGGGCCATGGGGACAATCTCCCTCCACTCGCACATGGCAAGAAGAGCTTCCTTGCTATTCCGATTATACCAGTCGTATCCCCTCGTAGCCATGGTTGCCAAATAAAAGATAGGATAGAAAAACAAAGAGAAGGGGGGGGTAACTGCAAGTACACACAATTGTCTCAGGACTAATAAAACACTGAGTCTGTTCTCCAAAACTTTAGATGCAGGGTCGCTGAAGAACCGTGCAAGTTTTTTAGTGAATGGAATGATTGCTCAAACCAGATCACTAATGCTCTATAATCCCACCGCTCTGCCACCAATATGTGATGAAACGGTGCACACACACGACGGCTGCTGCCGTCCGACCCGGTAAACTGCAGGGATTTATAATTATCCCACTTCCACTTAGGAACTTGCAGCTCTCTGGCGCCCCCCTTACCCTCTGGTCAGTCAGGGAACTGCACCTAGGATAATCAGTTGCCAGACGGGTCACTTGGATGTGTGCTGGCTATTGGGCACGCTGCAGTGAGGGAATTATAATTACTCCGAGCCGCAGCCGGGTAATACACTTATAATACCCGCTCCGTCACTGCCAACGCCACCCCATATGTCAACACTTAACACCCCCTTCTTTTAAGCTGCCACCAGCTACGGTTTTTCTTACTGAACAATTTATCAAGAGGGTCCGTAGCAACCCCAAAACAGTAGCGTAGTGCTTCAGGCACGTGCAAATTCGTTTATAGAGCAGGAGAAACAAACTAATAAATTTATAGGTTTATTCCTTAAAAAAAAACAGTCAGTGCTTATACAATATAAAAAGATGGAACAAACTGAGACAATATAGTTATGTACAATACAATTAGAAAATAAAAGGGGTTAACATAAGGAAGATCAACTTACAGTTCTTAGATCATAGTAGGCAAGCCATGCGGTCGGGGGAGGGGAGACATCACAATGCATCACAGAGCTGCTATAAGTCTGGTGTCCAGGGCAGATCTGAGCCAGAATACCTGGCCCCTACCTTATAGACCTGTGGCCGTGACATCATAAACGGGGTGGAGTTACCAGGGTCCTCCTCTTGCTCTAAGGGTTACTATTAGTTCAGAAAACTCAAAACTTTCATAAATAAGAGATGGAGTCTCATACAGCGATGCAGAGCATACCATTGTACTCCGCAAGATGTTGGCGTGCATTTAAGTCTTAACGCAGAGTGCCTGGTGGATCGGCTAAGCAGAAATCTGTTTCTTACGTTCTGCTCGTGCCAGCGCTTAGAAACTCCACTGATCCCTGGATTCACCGATGAATTGGCAGATATGAAAATTTCATACTTATAACATACACAGGAGCCAAGATTTTTGATCTTGAATAACTACCATGCAACAAAGGAACAGACCATGTGGCTTGTTAGCCGCTTTCAGCCGGCCTCCCTGTGGGGGCTAACCACCTGGAATCAGATTACACAGAGTGTGTAGTGAGCTGAAGGGGGGGGGAAGCCCACAGGCTGCAAAGCCTAATGAATGCAGTAGCTGTGGAGACTTCTAGAGAAGTACAGGATATGGAGCTTGCAGGATCATCACAAGCGTTTAGGATTAATAAACGCACGCCCGTTAACTTCGCACATTTCCTCGGTTTCCTGCATCTTAACAAGAACTGGAGTAACATTTCTGGGGAATTAAACAGTAACCCCGGTATCCATAGATGTGATGGGTGTTCCCAGGTCCTAACTCCTCTTCATCTATTTTGGCAGATTTGCCCAAAATGTGTAAAAGTCAAAATTGACAACATTTTTTCAGAAATTCAAGTGTTCTCAGCAGTTTTCAGATATTATTAACACATTTTAATGATTTGGAGCCCAAGTGTTAGCGCCGTTCTCACCTACGTCTGAGCTCCTGAATGTCCGGCGGTCCTGCTCCTCCGCTGTTATACAGTCATGGCCAAAAGTTTTGAGAATGACACAAATATTAATTTTTACAAAGTCTACTGCTTCACTTATTCTAATGGCAATTTGCATATACTCCAGAATGTTATAAAGAGTGATCAGCTTAACAGAAATTACTTGCAAAGTCAATATTTGGCTAGAAAATGAACTTTATCCCCCAAAACACATTTCAACATCATTGCAGCCCTGCCTTAAAAGGATCAGCTAACCTCTTTTCAGTGATTGCTCCATTAACACAGGTGTGGGTGTTGATGAGGACATGGCTGGAGATCAATCTGTCATGATTAAGTAAGAATGACACCACTGGACACTTTAAAAGGAGGCTGGTGCTTGGCATCATTGTTTCTCTTCTGTTAACCATGGTTATCTCTAAAGAAACATGTGCAGTCATCATTGCAATGCACAAAAATGGCCTAACAGGGAAGAGTATCGCAGCTAGAAAGATTGCACCTCAGTCAACAATCTATCGCATCATCAAGAACTTCAAGGAGAGAGGTTCCATTGCTGCCAAAAAAGCTTCAGGGCGCCCAAGAAAGACCAGCAAGCGCCAGGACCGTCTCTTAAAAGTGTTTCAGCTGAGGGATCGGGCTACCAGCAGTGCAGAGCTTGCTCAGGAATGGCAGCAGGCAGGTGTGAGTGCATCTGCACGCACTGTGAGGCGGAGACTCTTGGAGCAAGGTCTTGTCTCAAGGAGGGCAGCAAAGAAGCAACTTCTCTCCAGAAAAAACATCATGGACAGACTGATATTCTGCAAAAGGTACAGGCAGTGGACTGCTGAGGACTGGGGTAAAGTTATTTTCTCTGATGAATCCCCTTTTCGATTGTTTGGGACATCAGGAAAACGCCTCATTCGGAGAAGACAAGGTGAGCGCTACCACCAGTCTTGTCTCATGCCAACTGTTAAGCATCCTGAAACCATTCATGTGTGGGGTTGCTTCTCAGCCAAGGGAATCGGCTCTCTCACAGTCTTGCCTAAAAACACAGCCATGAATAAAGAATGGTACCAGAATGTCCTCCAAGAGCAACTTCTCCCAACCCTCCAAGAGCAGTTTGGCGATCAACAATGCCTTTTCCAGCATGATGGAGCACCTTGCCATAAAGCAAAGGTGATAACTAAATGGCTCAGGGAACAAAACATAGAGATTTTGGGTCCATGGCCTGGAAACTCCCCAGATCTTAATCCCATTGAGAACTTGTGGTCAATCATCAAGAGACGGGTGGACAAACAAAAACCTAAAAATTCTGACAAAATGAAAGCATTGATTGTGCAAGAATGGACTGCTATCAGTCAGGATTTGGTCCAGAAGTTGATTGAGAGCATGCCAGGGAGAATTGCAGAGGTCCTGAAGAAGAAGGGTCAACACTGCAAATATTGACTTGCTGCATTAACTCATTCTAACTGTCAATATAAGCTTTTGTTACTCATATGTTTGCAATTATATTTCTGTCTGTGATAAAAACATCTGTCAAACACACATAAAAACCAGAGGGCAGCAGATCATGTGAAAATATAATATTTGTGTAATTCTCAAAACTTTTGGCCATGACTGTAGATGAGAACTTCGCTGTCTGAGCTCCTGAAGCGATGGCCAGGGAACCACCACGGTTCAGGGAGACTTTGGTACACAAGATGAGGTGCAAACAACAAAGGGTAAATTTATTGGAAGGCAAGGAATGAAGTGGATAAGGAAGGTGCAAACAGGGGTATGCAATGGCAAAAGATAGTTTACAAGAGTTTGTATTCTTTAGCTGGGCTGTCAAATAGCACGGTGCTCCAACTATTACAGGATCAATACATATCACACAGGCAAAACCAAACAATAAGCAAAGAATGAGGCTACTCTACGTATAACCTCCCTGGCCTCTACTAAACAGGCCACACAGCTGCCGTGTTCTGTCTGTTGAAGCCTAGCCTATGCCCTGACGTGCACAAACGGGAACAAATTCACGGTGATATTGGGGACTCAGGTCCAGTCCCGGGGGCCCCCAACAGTCTGGCAGATCCGTGAAATGTAGTTTTCATCCTGCTTCAGGGTCCTGGAGGTGCTTCTGGAAACTGTAAATCCCTTTCTCGGTCTCTTCGTGGCTTCTCAAAATAGCACAGTACAGCCACCTTTGCAACACACGAAGAGTCTATTCAATCTCACTAGTCCACTAAGTCTCAGGCTGTGTGACCTTTTTACACAGCTCCATGCACAGCAGCTCTCAGTAACAGTTACCAGCTCACACGCTCTCAACGGTTTTAACTGCTCCTCTCCTCAGCCTCAGGCAGGTCATTAACACAGCCCTTTACAGGGGGAGCAGATCATTCCATCACACCAGACAAGGGGTTGCTGTCTCTTAAAGTTGCAGCTTGTTTCTTACTGTCCAAAACAGCACCACCCCCTTACATGTCTCCCTAATTAATGGATGGTCGTCCTCGGCCATAACAGCATCATGGTCACAGTGTAATGAAGGAACGTGCAATGCGGAAACAGCACCTATAGAGGAGGCAACAAAGTCAGAAAAACAGAGTACACTGTTCTACGTATCAGACTGGTGGAACCCCTGGAGTAGACCTCTGGGATCTTCGGAACTCTTGGCTATCAGGCAAGGCTTGACTATCTTCCAGAGGAACACTTGCTGCAGGAATCGTAGTGAGGTCTTGTCAGGTCTCGTCCTCACGTGGCGGTAGTGGTACATTCATGGGATTAGTGTCTCTGTATGGCTGAGGACCCCCTGCTGTGTCAGGGACGGTCCTCCACCCACTCATCATTGGTTTCACCATCAGGCATGACAGATTCAGGAAGTGCAGTAGCGCTTTCAGGTGGCAATGGTGCAGAATAGACCTCAGACCGGCAGGGCCGCAGCATATTTCTGGGAAGTACCCTAGGGGCGGACGCCCCACTCTCAATCTGCAACTTGTAGACCGGGCAATCAGCATACACTCGCTTGATTACTTTGTAAGGCTGTACTTCCCATCTGTCACTTAGTTTTCACTTGGGGCGTTTCTCTCTGACTAATACTCGGTCACCGGGTTGGAGCGATATCTCTTGAGTCGGTTTACAGCCCGTATGTTCTTTTTCCTGCAGCTGCTGACCCGCCAACTGCCGTATCGTTTGTAAACGTTGCCGCTGCGCTTTCACCCATGAAGTGACAGTTCGCTCCATCAGCTGCTCTGGCTGTTCCAAATTCAGCTCAATGATCTCTTGCCCAGCTCTTCCAAACAGCAGTAGATATGGAGTGTAACCCGTGGTGGAGTGGACCCGATTGTTGTAGGTCCAGACCAACTCTGGCAGGTAGTCTGGCCAACATGCCTTCTTATCCTCCTCCAACGTTCTCAGCAGTTGAAGTAGGGTTTGGTTGAAGCGTTCACATGCTCCGTTGCCTTGAGGATGGTAAGGGGTGGTCCGGGACCACTCGATGCCATACATACGGTACAGTTCTTCCATCACCTTACCTTGGAAACATGCGCCTTGGTCAGAGTGGATGTGCTTTGGGCACCCATACACCCGGATGAAGTCTTGATAGATGGTCTGTGCCGCCGACTCAGCAGTCTGATCTCTAGTCGGGGTGACTGCTGCAAACTTGGAGAAATGATCAGTCATCACCAAACAGTACTGTAGCCCCAGGGCCGAGTGTCCCACAAAGAGATAGTCAATCATCAAGACTTCTAGCGGTTTGTTGTGAATGTTTTGGAAATGAATTCTGAGCAGAAGCTCCCTCTGGTGGTTACAAACAGTACTGAACCATTCAATGAGGATTGGCAATCAGGATTCACAGACTGGCTTGATATAAGGGAGGTTCCCTCCCATCATGGTTGCCGGTGATCAATTGTTCTTGTCTCAACTGTGGTTCCTGGTTCACTTGGAAGCTTGCTGAGTCTTGCTTCTTCTTCTGCTTTCAGATAAGATATTTTCTGTTTTTGTTTTTGTGCTTACCATTTGCATATTTCTCTGCATTTCTGTGAGGTTAGCCAGGTTCCCCCCCCCCCCCGGGGGGCTTGGGCTCCTCTCAGTTCCTCTGGAGCCATTTTTATTTGTTCATTTGCCTTTTTCCAGTTTTTTCAGTGGCTGCGGCTTAGTTTTGTTACACCAGAGAACTGATTTAGGTGGTAGAGGTCGTGTGATCTCAGGTGTTTTTGCAATCAGTAGCGTTGGCATTTTTTAGGGTTTTTTTGGATTGCAGTGAGTATCCTTTCTATCCTTTCTGTCTAGACAGATTGGGCCCCAGCATTTACTCATACTATTTTCTGTCTGTGTCTGTATTTCCGCTTGTCTAACCGCCATTACATGTTTGGGGGCTTCCTATGTTCTTTGGGGATCTGCTCCGGGGCAGATAGCTTTCCTCTTTCTATCTTTAGGTGTAGTTAATCTCTCAGGCTGTGACGAGGCGTCTAGGACCAACGTAGGAACGCTCCACGGCTGCCTTTAGTTGTGGTGGTTAGTCAGGGTACTGCAATCCAATAGATTCCAACCTCTCTGTGGTATTGCCGTTTTTGCCTGCTCTTCTCAGCTACCGAAACATAACAGTATCACCGGCCTAACTGAAATTGTATGGTACTCACAGTAGGGAAAAATAGTGTGGAAAGAAAAAAGTTGTCAGAGTTGTCAGAGATTTTTTTTTTTTCTGTTTCTTGCATTTTTTCCCTCTTTTTCTCTGGGTGCTGAGGAGGATTTTTTTTTTCCTCTCAATGGAGCTTGCACAGCTGTCTGGCCGTGTGGATCAGCTTGCCACTGAGGTTCGGAGTATTGCTGTCTATCTTGCTGGGTTGCCGGTTGTGGAACCTAGGATTCCCATGCCAGATTTGTTTTTGGGAGATCGGGCCAAATTTCTGAATTTCAAAAATAACTGAATTGTTTTTTGCCTTAAAACCTAAGTCCTCAGGGAAAGCAGCACAGAAGGTTCAAATTGTCATCTCTCTCCTGCGCGGCGATCCTCAGGATTGGGCTTTTTCCCTGACACCTGGGGACCCTGTTTTGAGTGATGTTGATGCATTTTTTCTGGCTCTGGGGTTATTGTACAATGAGCCTAATGTCACTGATCAAGCTGAAAGAACCTTGTTGGCATTATATCAGGGGCTTGAGGACGCTGAGTTGTACTGTCAGAAATTCCGAAAATGGGCAGTCCTAACCAAATGGAATGATGATGCTTTGGCAGCCCTTTTTCGGAAGGGGCTGTCAGAGAATGTAAAAGATGTTATGGTGGGTTTCCCTGCTCACTCTGGTCTCAATGATTCTATGTCATTAGCGATTCAAATTGACAGACGTTTGTGTGAGCGTAGAGGTATGCGTGGAATAGTGTTGCCTTGTGAGCCTGCTTCTGAACCCATGCAGTGTGATAGAGTGGCTTCTGGGGTACAGCGTCATGAGTTTCGAATACGCAATGGGTTATGTTTCTATTGTGGTGATGCCTCTCATGGGATTTCTGTCTGCCCTATGCGGGGAAGATGTTTTGCACGCTCAGTTGTCTTGGGTAGTGTTCAGACTAAATTTCTGTTGACTGTTACCCTGATTTGCTCCCTGTCCACATTTTCTGCTCAGGATTTTGTTGATTCGGGAGCAGCTATTAACCTGATGGATTTTGATTTTGCCAAACGTTGTGGGTTTCCCTTGATACCCCTATGGAAGTCTATTCCCCTACTGGGGATTGATTCTACCCCTTTGGCTGAGAATAAACCCCAGTTTTCTACTCAGGTGATAATGAGGGTTGAACCTGATCATCAGGAGAGTTGCAAATTTTTGGTACTGTATAATCTGCATGACATTATTGTACTAGGAATATTCAAGCAGCTGACAGCACTCGGGAGTTATCAAGGATGCACGTTCAGAAGTTCGGGGATCCAAACGAACGAAGTCCAACAGAAAAAAAGGAACAGCATCCAATCCAGGTAGAAGTATGAAAAAACTTTATTCAGCCACCATAAAACACGACGTTTCGGCCATTGTTAGGCCTTTATCAAGTACTTGATAAAGGCCTAACAATGGCCGAAACGTCTTGTTTTATGGTGGCTGAATAAAGTTTTTTCATACTTCTACCTGGATTGGATGCTGTTCCTTTTTTTCTATTATTGTACTAGGTTTCCCTTGGTTGCAGTCTCATAATCCCGTTTTGGATTGGAAATCTGTGTCTGTAACCAGTTGGGGCTGCCAATGTGTTAATGCCAACACTTCTGTTTTTTCTGCCTCTCCCCAGTCTCAGGATGCTCCTGACTTTTTGACTGATTTTTCTGATGTGTTTAGCGAAAGTAAATCTGCATCCTTGCCCCCCCATAGGAGCTATGACTGCGCTATTGAATTAGTGCCTGGTAGTAAATTCCCTAAAGGTCGCCTTTTTAACTTGTCTGTACCTGAACATGACGCTATGCGGTTTTATATCAAGGAGTCATTGGAGAAGGGTCATATCAGACCATCCTCTTCACCCTTGGGTGCCGGTTTTTTCTTTGTGGCAAAAAAGGATGGTTCATTAAGGCCGTGTATTGATTATCGTCTCTTGAACAAGATCACTGTGAAATATCAATACCCGTTACCCTTGATTTCTGACCTGTTTTCCAGGGTGAAAAGTGCTACTTGGTTTACCAAGCTTGACCTCAGGGGGCGTATAACCTTATTCGCATTAAGCACGGGGATGAATGGAAGATGGCGTTTAATACCCCAGAGGGGCATTTTGTGTACCTGGTGATGCCCTTTGGGCTCACTAATGCTCCTTCCGTCTTCCAGTCCTTCATGAATGACATTTTCAGGGATTTTGTGGATAAATTTCTGATTGTTTATTTGGATGATATCTTGATTTTTTCCAATGACTGGGACTCTCATGTAAAACATGTTCGGACTGTGCTCCAGATTTTGAGAGAGAATGCTCTGTATGTGAAGGGATCAAAGTGTCTTTTTGGCGTACAGAGGTTCTCATTTCTGGGATTCATTTTGTCTCCATCTGTTATTGAAATGGACCCGGTCAAGGTTCAGGCCATCTGTGATTGGGTCCAACCTACTTCATTAAAGGCTCTTCAGAGATTCTTGGGTTTTGCCAATTTTTATCGTAAATTTATTGGTAATTTCTCTGTTATTGTTAAACCATTGACTGATTTGACCAAAAAGGGTTCTGATGTGTTGAATTGGCCTCCTGAGGCAGTCTCTGCATTTCAGGAACTTAAGCAGAGATTCACTTCTGCTACTGTTCTACGGCAGCCTGATGTTTCTCTGCCATTTCAGGTGGAGTGTTGTGAATGGGTTTGAGATGAGTTCTGAGCAGAGGCTCCCTCTGGTGGTTACAAGCGGTACTAGTGAGGATTGGGAATCAGGTGTTACTGATTGGTCTTATTTAAGGGAATCATTTTCCCATAGGGTTGCCGGTGATCAATTGTTCTGGTCTGAATCCTTCTTTCCAGTTTCCCTTGTAGCCTGCTGTGTCGTGTCTGCATCTCCTGCTATCAGATAAGACAATTTCTTATTTTGTGTTTTTGCTATATTTTTGCATTTTGTCCTGCACTTCTGTGGGGGCCTTCTGGGTCCCCTCCGGGGGCTTTTACCCTCTCAGTTTAGTCCAGCCACTGTGTTTTGTACTTTTGCTTTTTCCAGTTTTTTCAGTGGCTGCTGTTTTTGTTACACCAGAGAACTAATTTAGGTGGTAGAGGTCGTGTGATCTCAGGTGATTTTGAAATTAGTATAGTTGGTGTTTTTCAGGGTTTTCTGGGATTGCAGCAAGTACCCTTCCTGTCCTTTTCTATTTAGATAGTTTGGGCCCCAGCGTTTGCTCATACTATTTTCTTTCTGTGTCAGTATTTCCTCTTGTCTAACCGCCATTACATGTTTGGGGGCTTTCTATTATCTTTGGGGTTCTGCTCCGGGCAGATAGCTTTCCTATTTCTATCTTTAGTGTAGTTAGTTTCTCAGGCTGTGACGAGGCGTCTAGGACCATCGTAGGAACGCTCCACGGCTGCCTCTAGTTGCGGTGGTTAGTCAGGGTACTGCAATCTCATAGATTCCAACTGCTCTGGTGTATTTCCTTTTTTACCTGCACTCCTCAGCTACCGTAACATAACAGTATCACCGGCCATAAAAATTGTATGGTACTCACAGAAGGAAAAAAATATTTTGAAGGAAGAAAAGTTGTCAGAGATATTTTTCTGTTTGTTGCATTTTTTTTTTTTTTCCTCTGTATCTCTGGGTGCTGGGAGGATCTTTTCTCCCAATGGAGTTTGCACAGTTGTCTGGCCGTGTGGATCAGCTTGCCACTGAGGTTCAGAGTATTGCTGCATATCTTGCTAGGTTGCCTGTTGTGGAACCTAGGATTCCCATGCCAGATTTGTTTTCAGGGGATCGAGCTAAGTTTCAGAATTTCAAAAATAATTGTAAATTGTTTCTTGCCTTAAAATCTAAGTCCTCAGGAAACGCAGCGCAGCAGGTTCAAATTGTCATCTCTCTCCTGCGCGGCGATCCTCAGGATTGGGCTTTTTCCCTCACACCTGGGGATCCTGTTTTGAGTGATGTTGATGCATTTTTTCAGGCTTTGGGGTTATTGTACGATGAGCCTAATGTCACTGATCAAGCTGAAAAAGCCTTGTTGGCATTTAATCAGGGGCTTGATGACGCTGAGTTATACTGTCAGAGATTCCGTAGGTGGGCAGTCCTGACCAAATGGAATGACGACGCTTTGGCAGCCCTTTTCCGGAAGGGTCTGTCAGATAATGTAAAGGATGTTATGGTGGGATTCCCTGTCCCCTCTGGTCTCAATGATTCTATGTCATTAGCGATTCAAATTGACAGACGTTTGCGTGAGCGGAGAAGTATGCGTGGAATAGTGTTGCCTTGTGAGCCAGCTGCTGAGCCCATGCAGTGTGATGGAGTGGTGTCTGGGGCACAGCGTCATGAGTTTCGAAAGCGCAATGGGTTATGTTTCTACTGTGGTGATGCCTCTCATGCTATTTCAGTCTGCCCTAAGCGGGGAAGACGTTTTGCACGCTCAGTTGTCTTGGGTAGTGTTCAGACTAAGTTTTTATTAACTGTCACTCTGATATGCTCTCTGTCCTCATTTTCTGCTCAGGCTTTCGTTGATTCTGGAGCAGCTATTAACCTGATGGATTATGATTTTGCTAAACGTTGTGGATTTCCCTTGATACCCCTACAGAAGTCTATTCCCTACTGGGATCGATTCTACCCCTTTGGCTGAGAATAAACCCCAGTTTTCTACTCAGGTGATAATGAGGGTTGAACCTGATCACCAGGAGTGCTGCAAATTTTTGGTTCTATATAATCTGCATGACATTATGGTGCTGGGTTTCCCTTGGTTACAGTCTCATAATCCTGTTTTGGATTGGAAATCTGTGTCTGTAACCAGTTGGGGCTGCCAATGTGTTAATACCAACACTCCTGTTTTTTCTGCCTCCCCCAGGCTGAGGATGTTCCTGACTTTTAGTTTGATTTTTCTGATGTGTTTAGCGAAAGTAAATCTGCATCCTTACCTCCCCATAGGAGCTATGACTGCGCTATTGAATTAGTGCCAGGTAGTAAATTCCCTAAGGGTCGCCTTTTTAACTTGTCTGTACCTGAACATGACGCTATGCGGTCTTATATCAAGGAATCATTGGAGAAGGGTCATATCAGACCATCCTCTTCACCCTTAGGTGCCGGTTTTTTCTTTGTGGCCAAAAAAGATGATTCATTAAGGCCGTGTATTGATTATCGTCTCTTGAACAATATTACTGTGAAATATCAATACCCGTTACCCTTGATTTCTGACCTGTTTTCCAGGGTGAAAAACGCTACTTGGTTTACCAAGCTTGACCTCAGGGGGGCGTATAACCTCATTCGCATTAAGCACGGGGATGAATGGAAGACGGCATTTAACACCCCTGAAGGGCATTTTGAGTACCTTGTGATGCCCTTTGGGCTCACTAATGCTCCTTCCGTCTTCCAGTCCTTCATGAATGACATTTTCAGGGATTTTGTGGACAAGTTTCTGATTGTTTATTTGGATGATATCTTGATTTTTTCTAATGACTGGGACTCTCATGTGAAACATGTTCGAACTGTATTCCAGATTTTGAGAGAGAATGCTCTGTATGTGAAGGGATCAAAGTGTCTTTTTGGCGTACAGAAGATCTCATTTCTGGGATTCATTTTGTCCCCATCTGTTATTGAAATGGACCCGGTCAAGGTTCAGGCCATCTGTGATTGGGTCCAACCTACTTCATTAAAGGCTCTTCAGAGATTTTTGGGTTTTGCCAATTTTTATCGTAAATTTATTGGTAATTTCTCTGTTATTGTTAAACCATTAACTGATTTGACCAGAAAGGGTTCTGATGTGGTGAATTGGCCTCCTGAGGCAGTCTCTGCGTTTCAGGAACTTAAGCAGAGATTCACTTCTGCTCCTGTTCTACGGCAGCCTGATGTTTCTCTGCCATTTCAGGTGGAGGTTGATGCCTCTGAAATTGGGGCAGGTGCCGTTTTGTCCCAAAAAGATCCAGAGACCTCTAAAAGTAACCCTTGTGCCTTTTTCTCTCGAAAATTTTCTCCTACTGAACGTAATTATGACGTGGGTAATCGGGAGTTATTGGCCATGAAGTGGGCTTTTGAAGAGTGGAGACATTGGCTGGAGGGAGCCAAACATCAGGTGGTGGTCCTTACGGACCATAAGAATCTGGTCTATCTGGAATCTGCCAAGCGACTCAATCCTAGACAGGCCAGGTGGGCCTTGTTTTTCACACGTTTTAATTTTGTGGTTTCCTTTCTTCCTGGCACTAAGAATGTTAAGGCGGATGCCCTCTCGAGGAGTTTCCTTGTGGACTCTCCTGAGCTATCTGATCCCTCTGTTATTTTGAAGGAGGGTGTAGTTCTTTCCGCCATCTCGCCTAATTTGAGACTTGCTCTGGAGGGGTGTCAGGAGGATAGGCCCGAGCGCTGCCCTGTTGGAAAATTGTTTGTCCCGGACCAATGGAAAAAGAGTGTGATGTCTGAGATTCATTGTTCCGCATTGGCTGGGCATCCCGGAATTTTTGGTACCAGAGACTTGGTTAGTCGGTCCTTTTGGTGGCCTACCTTGTCTCGCGATGTCAGGGAATTTGTGCAGTCCTGCGGGACTTGCTCTTGCTCCAAGCCTTGCTCTCGCTCTAGTGGTTTGTTGATGCCATTGCCTGTGCCCAAGAGACCATGGACCCATATCTCTATGGATTTCATTTCCGATCTTCCTGTTTCTCAGAGAATGACCACCATCTGGGTAATTTGTGATAGGTTTTCCAAAATGATACATCTTGTGCCATTACCTAAGTTGCCTTCCTCCTCTGAATTGGTGCCGTTGTTCCTTCAGCACGTGGTTCGTTTACACGGCATTCCTGAGAACATTGTGTCTGACAGAGGAGTCCAGTTTGTTTCCAGATTTTGGAGGACTTTTTGTTCTAAACTGGGTGTTCAATTGTCTTTCTCCTCGGCATTTCATCCTCAGACCAATGGTCAAACTGAGAGACCAAACCAGACATTGGAGACTTATCTAAGATGCTTTGTGTCTGCTGATCAGGATGACTGGGTCTCTTTTTTGCCTTTGGCTGAGTTTGCTCTTAATAATAGGGCTAGCTCTGCCACTTTGATGTCTCCGTTTTTCTGTAATTCTGGGTTTCACCCTCGATTTTCTTCAGGACAGACGGAGGCTTCTGTCTGTCCAGGTGTTGACTCTGTTGTTGAGCGTATGCAGCAGATTTGGGACCAGGTAGTGGAGAGGTTGTCCCTCTCTCAGGAGAAGGCCCAGCGGTTTGCTAACCGGCATAGGACTGATGGTCCTTGTGATGAACGGTGCCGCGGTTCGCCACACGGTAGCCCGGGGGTCACGGCTTGTGATCCCACCGCTGCCACCAATATGTGATGAACGGGCACACAGTCCGCCACACGGTAGCCCGGGGGTCACGGCTTGTGATCCCACCGCTGCCACCACATGTGATGGAACGTGCACACACACGACGGCTGCTGCCGTCCGACCCAGTAAACTGCAGGGATTTATAACTATCCCACTTCCACTTAGGAACTTGCAGCTCTCTGGCGCCCCCCTTACCCTCAGGTCAGTCAGGGAACTGCACCTAGGATAATTGGTCGCCAGACGGGTCACTTGGATGTGTGCTGGCTATTGGGCACGCTGCAGTGAGGGCATTATAATTACTCCTGGCTGCAGCCAGGCAGTACCCTTATAAACCCCGCTGCGTCACTGCCAGCGTCACCCAATAGATTAACACTTTACACCCCTTCCTTTAGCTGCCACCAGCTACGGGTTTGACTTAATACACAATTTATCAAGAGGGTCCGTAGCAACCCCAAAACAGTAGCGTGTGCTTCAGGCACGTGCAGATTCGTTTATAGAGCAGGAGAAACAAACTAATAAATTTATAGGTTTATTCCTTAAAAACAGGCAGTGCTTATATAATATAAAAAGATGTAACAAACTGAGACAATATCGTTATGTACAGATGCAGTTATAAAATAAAATAGGATTAAGAATGAAAGTCACTCACATGGTTGTTAGATCATTTACAGGCAAGCCAGGCTGGGGGAAGGAGCCACACGTCATAGTTCATTGGGAGATCTCTTACTCAGCACGTCCCAGCAGAAAGAATTCTGGTAAGGAACTTCACTGTAAGACTTATGCATGTCAGCTTCTGACCTCACAAAAAGGGCTGGTCCTCTAGCCACCTCCCCTGGCTACAAGCTATGGTTTGAGCTCTGCAATATCATAAGGTTCATAACTCGGCGGGGAACTCTAGCAGAATAACGGCAGACCTATCAATGATCTTGCTTTGAAATAATGGTTCAAATGAACCCAAACTTGGGTGACATAGCTCATGGGGCACCCGAGAATTCCATTTCTCGGGCTCTGTTGGAGTTACGGGTTCACCGGTACCACGGGAACGATGCCCGTCGGCGCATGGTTCAACACAGTGACGTTCGTGTTTCTAGCGAATGCTCCCACCGTGTTATTAACCAAAAAGGAATGAATACTCCAACATGGCTGCTATAGGAAGAAAGCACGTGTTCGGACAATGCAGGACCCCTGCGGTGAAGCGGGAAAACTTCCAGCACTGGCAGCTCACATTACACTGCCTGAGTGCAGGATGACAGGGGGGGGAAGGGGGTTGTAGTTCTAGCAACAGCACAAGACATGAAGCTTGCAATATCATCACACCTCCCCCCTTTAGAGGGCGCTACGGAGGCATGACCTGTCGGTAATCCGACATGCGCACCTCAGCGGGTTCGCCACGTCGTGATAACCCATCAGCATTCCCATGATCACTGCCTTTCTTGTGTTGTACGGCAAAATCATACTGCTGCAGGGCAAGGCTCCAGCGTAGCAACCTACCATTGGTTCCGGACACTGTGTGCAGCCAGCTCAGAGGGTTGTGGTCGGTGACCACCTTGAAGGTGCGCCCGTACAGGTAGGGCTGCAAACGTTGCAGTGCCCAGACCATGGCCAGGCACTCCTTCTCGATGGTGGAGTATGCCACTTCCCTTGGCAGAAGTTTCCGGCTCAGGTACAACACGGGGTGCTCCTGGTCCCCCGAATCAACCTGGCTGAGTACAGCACCGAGGCCAAATTCACTGGCATCAGTCTGTACCAGGAAGGGCCGACTGCTGTCGACGGCTCTCAACACTGGAGAGCTGCACAGGGCTGTTTTCAAAGATCGGAATGCCGCCTCACAGCCATCTGTCCAGTTGACTGTTTGGGGTAGACCGCCCTTGGTGAGGTCCGTCAGGGGTTTTGCAATGGCGCTATAGTTCGGTACGAAACGCCTATAGTACCCTGCAGTGCCCAGGAAGGACTTCACCTGCTTTTTGGTCCTGGGGGTGGGCCAGGACACGATCGCGTCCACTTTCTCGGGCTCTGGACTCATGGAACCCCCGCCTACCCGGTGCCCCAGGTAGTGGACCTCCCTCATGCCCATCTGGCATTTTCCCGGCTTGATGGTCAGACCTGCCTGGTGAATACGCTTGAGCACCTCCTGGAGATGCTGAAGGTGTTCCTCCCAGGTGGAACTGAAGACGGCAATGTCATCCAGGTACGCCACAGCGTACTCCTCCAGTCCCTGAAGCAGGTGGTTGACCATCCGCTGAAAAGTGGCAGGGGCATTCTTCATGCCGAAAGGCATGACTGTGGACTCGTACAGTCCAAAAGGGGTGATAAAGGCAGATTTCTCCTGCGCCGCAGGGCTCAGGGGAATCTGCCAGTATCCCCGGCTCAGATCCATGATGGATATGTACTTGGCATTCGCCAACCGCTCCAGCAGATCCTCGATGCGTGGCATTGGGTGCGCATCAGAGGTAGTGATGGCGTTGAGCCCCCTGTAGTCCACGCAGAACCGGGTGGTCCGATCCTTTTTTGGCACGAGAACTACAGGTGAGGCCCACGCGCTTTTGGACGGCCGGATCACCCCCAGCTGCAACATCTCCTGGATCTCCTGGCGCATAATCTGCTGCACTTCCTCAGAGATCCGATAAGGTGTCCGCCGTAACGGGGCGTGATTCCCGGTGTCCACCTCGTGGACTGCCAACTTGGTCCTTCCGGGTCGGTTAGTGAACACGGCCCGAAAGGATTCCAGAGTGGTCAGCAACTGCAACCGCTGGGAGGCGGTTAGCGAGGCATTTACCTCCATGTCCTCAATGGACCCATTGGCATTAGCTTGGGCCAGCATGTCTAGGAGGGGATCCTCTTCCCCGTCCTCGGGCAGATTGCAGACCGGTAGGACGCAGGCTTCACGTTCGTGATGGGCCTTCATCATGTTGACGTGAAAGGCCTTGCGCCTACCCCGAGTGTGGTCAAGCGTGACCACGTAGGTGGCTGGGTTGAGCTGTTGGTGCACGACGTACGGGCCTTCCCAGGCTGCCTGAAGCTTATCCTTTGGTACGGGGACCAGCACCCACACCTTTTGACCCACCTGGTAGGTCCGCTCCCGGGCGTTCTGGTCGTACCAGTGCTTCTGGTCAGCCTGAGCCTGCGTCATGTTGTCATGCACCAACTGCGTCAAGGTCTGCATCTTGTCGCGGAAGCGCATGACATAATCCACGATGGACACTTCCGGGGGGTTTGGCTCATCTTCCCAGGATTCTCTTATCAACCCAAGGGGTCCCCGGACTCGCCTACCATACAGGAGCTCGAAGGGGGAGAACCCCGTCGAGGCCTGCGGGACTTCTCTGTAGGCAAATAGCAGGTGTGGGAGGTACCGCTCCCAATCGCGTCCCTGGGTCTCAACCAGCATGCGGAGCATCTGTTTGAGGGTACCGTTAAAGCGCTCACACAAACCATTGGTCTGTGGGTGATACGCACTCGATACCATACGCGTCACCTGCATTTTGCTGCAGAGAGCCTTCATTAGGCGAGACATAAATTGGGTCCCTTGATCGGTAAGCATCTCTCTGGGAAATCCTACCCGTGAAAAGATGGTCACCAGTGCATCTGCCACCTTATCTGCCCTAGTTGAGGACAGAGCTACCGCCTCCGGGTACCGGGTAGCGTAGTCTACCACAGTCAGGATGTATTGCTTTCCAGAGCTGCTGGGGACGGCCAGCGGGCCCACAATGTCCACCGCGATCCTCTGGAAAGGCTCCTCTATCACTGGCAACGGGATCAGGGGAGCCTTAAGAGCAGGCCCCGCCTTCCCCACTCTTTGACAGGTGATACAGGAGCGGCAGTAGTTAGTCACATCTGTCCCCATCTTGGGCCAATAGAAGTGTTGAGACAGCCGTGCCTTAGTTTGCTAATCCCCAAGTGTCCAGCAAGTGGAATCTCATGGGCAATCCTCAACAACTCACCTCGGAACTGGTGCGGGACGACCAGCTGTTTCCCCCTCAACCACTCCTTTTGGGAATCTCCGGGTACGGTCTTCCGGTACAACCTTCCTCGTTCCCAGAACACCCTCTCCTTATCAGTCACGGAGGTGGGCGTCTCGGCGAGGTGTCTCAAGTTCTCCAGGCTCGCATCTGAGTGCAGAGCGGCCTGGAACTCCTGGCTGGAGGCAGCCAGAAGTGACGTCAGGGTTCCTTCCTCACTGGGACCCTCTGGGACCGGCTCTGGGTCCACCTCTGGTTCAGTCTCTCCTGTAGCGGAGGAGGGTCCAGATGGCAGGGCGCTACCTGCGATCCGGGCACTCTGACTGCGGGTGACAGCAGCTACATATGCAGTCTCCCCGGGGATTTCTATAGACCCATCAGCCTGCGCTGCTATGGGCTCTACCTCCCCATCCACCCCCAACACTTCAGGAGCAGTGCTACTTATGGGCCAGTTACCTTCCTCGGTGGCACTGGTCAGTGTCATGGCGTCACCTTCCT
>JARQOD010009529.1:0-30969 GCA_033576555.1 Oophaga sylvatica
TGGGTTATGTTTCTACTGTGGTGATGCCTCTCATGCTATTTCAGTCTGCCCTAAGCGGGGAAGACATTTTGCACGCTCAGTTGTCTTGGGTAGTGTTCAGACTAAGTTTTTATTAACTGTCACTCTGATATGCTCTCTGTCCTCATTTTCTGCTCAGGCTTTCGTTGATTCTGGAGCAGCTATTAACCTGATGGATTTTGATTTTGCTAAACGTTGTGGGTTTCCCATGACACCCCTACGGAAGTCTATTCCCCTACTGGGGATCGATTCCACCCCTTTGGCTGAGAATAAACCTCAGTTCTCTACTCAGGTGATAATGAGGGTTGAACCTGATCATCAGGAGAGTTGCAAATTTTTGGTGCTGTATAATCTGCATGACATTATCGTACTGGGTTTCCCTTGGTTACAGTCTCATAATCCTGTTTTGGATTGGAAATCTGTGTCTGTAACCAGTTGGGGCTGCCAATGTGTTAATACCAACACTCCTGTTTTTTCTGCCTCCCCCAGGCTCAAGATGTTCCTGACTTTTTGACTGATTTTTCTGATGTGTTTAGCGAAAGTAAATCTGCATCCTTGCCTCCCCATAGGAGCTATGACTGCGCTATTGAATTAGTGCCTGGTAGTAAATTCCCTAAAGGTCGCCTTTTTAACTTGTCTGTACCTGAACATGACGCTATGCGGTCTTATATCAAGGAGTCATTGGAGAAGGGTCATATCAGACCATCCTCTTCACCCTTGGGTGCCGGTTTTTTCTTTGTTGCCAAAAAGGATGGTTCATTAAGGCCGTGTATTGATTATCGTCTCTTGAACAATATCACTGTGAAATATCAATATCCGTTACCCTTGATTTCTGACCTGTTTTCCAGGGTGAAAAGTGCTTCTTGGTTTACCAAGCTTGACCTCAGGGGGGCATATAACCTTATTCGCATTAAGCACGGGGATGAATGGAAGACGGCATTTAATACCCCAGAGGGGCATTTTGAGTACCTAGTGATGCCCTTTGGGCTCACTAATGCTCCTTCTGTCTTCCAGTCCTTCATGAATGACATTTTCAGGGATTTTGTGGATAAATTTCTGATTGTTTATTTGGATGATATCCTGATTTTTTCCAATGACTGGGACTCTCATGTGAAACATGTTCGGACTGTGTTCCAGATTTTGAGAGAGAATGCTCTGTATGTGAAGGGATCAAAGTGTCTTTTTGGCGTACAGAGGATCTCATTTCTGGGATTCATTTTGTCCCCATCTGTTATTGAAATGGACCCGGTCAAGGTTCAGGCCATCTGTGATTGGGTCCAACCTACTTCATTAAAGGCTCTTCAAAGATTCTTGGGTTTTGCCAATTTTTATCGTAAATTTATTGGTAATTTCTCTGGTATTGTTAAACCATTGACTGATTTGACCAAAAAGGGTTCTGATGTGGTGAATTGGCCTCCTGAGGCAGTCTCTGCGTTTCAGGAACTTAAGCAGAGATTCACTTCTGCTCCTGTTCTACGGCAGCCTGATGTTTCTCTGCCATTTCAGGTGGAGGTTGATGCCTCTGAAATTGGGGCAGGTGCCGTTTTGTCCCAAAGAGATCCAGAAACCTCTAAAAGTAACCCTTGTGCCTTTTTCTCTCGAAAATTTTCTCCAACTGAACGTAATTATGACGTGGGTAATCGGGAGTTATTGGCCATGAAGTGGGCTTTTGAAGAGTGGAGACATTGGCTGGAGGGAGCCAAACATCAGGTGGTGGTCCTCATGGACCATAAGAATCTGGTTTATCTGGAATCAGCCAAGCGACTTAATCCTAGACAGGCCAGGTGGGCCTTGTTTTTCACACGTTTTAATTTTGTGGTTTCCTTTCTTCCTGGCACTAAGAATGTTAAGGCGGATGCCCTCTCGAGGAGTTTCCTTGCGGACTCTCCTGAGTTATCTGATCCTGCTGTTATTTTGAAAGAGGGTTTAGTTCTTTCCGCCATCTCGCCCAATTTGAGACTGGCTCTGGAAGGGTGTCAGGAGGATAAACCCGAGCGCTGCCCTATTGGGAAATTGTTTGTCCCAGACAGATGGAAAAAGAGTGTGATGTCTGAGATTCATTGTTCCGCGTTGGCCGGTCATCCCGGAATTTTTGGTACCAGAGACTTGGTTAGTCGGTCCTTTTGGTGGCCTACTTTGTCTCGTGACGTCAGGGAATTTGTGCAGTCCTGCGGGACTTGCTCTCGCTCCAAGCCTTGCTCTCGCTCTAGTGGTTTGTTGATGCCATTGCCTGTGCCCAAGAGACCATGGACCCATATCTCTATGGATTTCATTTCCAACCTCCCTGTTTCTCAGAGAATGACCGTTATCTGGGTGATTTGTGATAGGTTTTCCAAAATGATACATCTTGTGCCATTACCTAAGTTGCCTTCCTCCTCCGAATTGGTGCCTTTGTTCCTTCAGCACGTGGTTCGGTTACACGGCATTCCTGAGAATATTGTGTCTGACAGAGGAGTCCAGTTTGTTTCCAGATTTTGGAGGACTTTTTGTTCTAAACTTGGTGTTCAATTATCTTTCTCCTCTGCTTTTCATCCTCAGACCAATGGACAAACCGAGAGAACAAACCAGACCTTGGAGACTTATTTGAGATGTTTTGTGTCTGCTGATCAAGATGACTGGGTCTCTTTTTTGCCTTTGGCTTAGTTTGCTCTTAATAATAGGGCTAGCTCTGCCACCTTGATGTCTCTATTTTTCTGCAATTTTGGGTTTCACCCTCGATTTTCTTCAGGACAGACGGAGGCTTCTGTCTGTCCAGGTGTTGACTCTGTTGTGGAGCGTATGCAGCAGATTTGGGACCAGGTAGTGGAGAGGTTGTCCCTCTCTCAGGAGAGGGCCCAGCGGTTTGCCAACCGGCATAGGACTGATGGTCCTCGGTTTGAAGTGGGGGACTTGGTCTGGTTGTCCTCAAGAAATATCCCTATGAGAGTTGCATCTCCTAAGTTTAAGCCTAGGTTTATTGGACCTTATAAGATCATGGAGATTCTTAATCCTGTTTCCTTTCGTTTACTTCTTCCAGGGACATTTAAGATCCATAACGTGTTCCATAAGTCCTTATTGAAGAGGTTTGTCAAGCCAGTGGTTCCTATGGCTGTGCCTCCTGACCCTGTTTTGGTTGAGGGCAATCTGGAGTATGTGGTTGAGAAAATATTGAATTCTCGTTTTTCTAGACGGAAACTCCAGTATTTGGTTAAGTGGAGAGGTTATGGTCAGGAGGACAATTCTTGGGTGTTTGCTTCGGACATCCATGCTAGGAGACTCATCCGTGCATATCACAGAGCTCATCCTGACCGACCTGGTTGCTCAAATGAGGGTTCTGTGACCCCTCCTCAAAGGGGGGGTACTGTTGTGAATGTGCTAGAAATGAATTCTGAGCAGAAGCTCCCTCTGGTGGTTACAAACAGTACTGAACTATCCAATGAAGATTGGGAAGATTGGCGATCAGGTGTTACTGACTGGTCTTATATAAGGGAGGTTCCCTCCCATCAGGGTTGCCGGTGATCAATTGTTCTGGTCTCATCTTTGATTCCTGTTCACTTTGTAGCCTGCTGTTTCGTGCCTGCATCTTCTGCTAACAGATAAGACATTTCTTCTTTTTGTTTTTTGTGCTTGCTTTTTGCATTTTGTCCTGCACTTCTGTGGGGGTCTGCCGGGTCCCCTCCGGGGGCTTGTGCTCCTCTCAGTTTAGTTCAGCCACTGTTGTTTGTTCTTTTGCCTTTTCCAGTTTTTTCAGTGGCTGCTGTTTAGTTTTTGTTACACCAGAGAACTAATTTAGGTGGTAGAGGTTGTGTGATCTCAGGTGTTTTTGTAATTAGTAGAGTTGGTACTTTTCAGGGTTTTTTGGGGTTGCAGTAAGTGTCCTTCCTATCCTTTTCTATTTAGGAAGTTTGGGCCCCAACTTTTGCTCATACTGTTTTCTATCTGTGTCTGTATTTCCTCTTGTCTAACCGTCATTACATGTTTGGGGGCTTTCTATGTTCTTTGGGGATCTGCTCCGGGGCAGATAGTTTTCCTCTTTCTGTCTTTAGGTGTAGTTAGCTTCTCAGGCTGTGACGAGGCTTCTAGGACCAACGTAGGTACGCTCCACGGCTGCCTTTAGTTGTGGTGGTTAGTCAGGGTACTGCAATCCCATAGATTCCAACCTCTCTGGTGTATTTCCTTTTTTGCTTGCTCTCCTCAGCTACCAAATCATAACAGCTGCCAATGTGTTAATGCCGACACTCCTGTTTTTTCAGCCTCTCCCAAGTCTCAGGATGTTCCTGACTTTTTGACTGATTTTTCGGATGTATTTAGTGAAAGTAAATCTGCATCTTTGCCCCCTCACAGGAGCTACGATTGCGCTATTGAATTAGTGCCTGGTGGTAAATTTCCTAAAGGTCGCCTTTTTAACTTGTCCCTACCTGAACACGATGCTATGCGATCTTATATCAAGGAGTCATTGGAGAAGGGTCATATCAGACCATCCTCTTCACCCTTGGGTGCCGGTTTTTTCTTTGTGGCCAAAAAGGATGGTTCATTGAGGCTGTGTATTGATTATCGTCTCTTGAATAAGATCACTGTGAAGTATCAATATCCGTTACCCTTGATTTCTGACCTGTTTTCCAGGGTGAAAAGTGCTAGTTGGTTTACCAAGCTTGACCTCAGGGGGGCGTATAACCTTATTCGCATTAGGCACGGGAATGAATGGAAGACGGCGTTTAATACCCCAGAGGAGCATTTTGAGTACCTAGTGATGCCCTTTGGGCTCACTAATGCTCCTTCCGTCTTCCAATCCTTCATGAATGATATTTTCAGGGATTTTGTGGATACATTTCTGATTGTTTATTTGGATGATATCTTGATTTTTTCCAATGACTGGGACTCTCATGTGAAACATGTTCGGACTGTGTTCCAGATTTGAGAGAGAATGCACTGTATGTGAAGGGATCAAAGTGTCTTTTTGGCGTACAGAAGGTCTCATTTCTGGGATTCATTTTGTCTCCGTCTGTTATTGAAATGGACCCGGTCAAGGTTCAAGCCATCTGTGATTGGGTCCAACCTACTTCATTAAAGGCTCTTCAGAGATTTTTGGGTTTTGCCAATTTTTATCGTAAATTTATTGGTAATTTCTCTGGTATTGTTAAACCATTGACTGATTTGACCAAAAAGGGTTCTGATGTGGTGAATTGGCCTCCTGAGGCAGTCTCTGCGTTTCAGGAACTTATGCAGAGATTCACTTCTGCTCCTGTTCTACGGCAGCCTGATGTTTCTCTACCGTTTCAGGTGGAGGTTGATGCCTCTGAAATTGGGGCAGGTGCCGTTTTGTCCCAAAGAGATCCAGAGACCTCTAAGAGTAACCCTTGTGCCTTTTTCTCTTGAAAATTTTCTCCAACTGAACGTAATTATGACGTGGGTAATCGGGAGTTATTGGCCATGAAGTGGGCCTTTGAAAAGTGGAGACATTGGCTGGAAGGAGCCAAACATCAGGTGGTGGTCCTCACGGACCATAAGAATCTGGTTTATCTCGAATCAGCCAAGCGACTTAATCCTAGACAGGCCAGGTGGGCCTTGTTTTTCACACGTTTTAATTTTGTGGTTTCTTTTCTTCCTGGCACTAAGAATGTTAAGGCGGATGCCCTCTTGAGGAGTTTCTTTGCGGACTCTCCTGAGTTATCTGATCCTACTGTTATTTTGAAAGAGGGTGTAGTTCTTTCCGCCATCTCACCCAATTTGAGACTGGCCTTGGAAGGGTGTCAGGAGGATAAACCTGATTGGCCTGGTTGCACAAGTGAGGGTTCGGTGACCCCTCCTCAAGGGGGGGTACTGTTATGAATGTGCTAGAGATGGTTTCTGAGCAGAGGCTCTCTCTGGTGGTTACAGACAGTACTGAACCTTTCAGCGAAGAATGGCAATCTGGGTTCACTGACTGGTCTGATATAAGGGAGGTTCCCTCCCATGATAGTTGCCGGTGATCAATTGTTCTTGTCTCAATTGTGGTTCCTGGTTCATTTAGAAGTTTGCTGGAGTCTTGCCTGCATCTCCTGCTTTCAGATAAGATATTTTTTGCTTTTCTTTTTGTGCTTGCTTTTTGCATTGTTTTCTGCACTTTTGTGGAGTTCAGCCAGGTCCCCTCCTGGGGCCTGAGCTCCTCCCAGTTTATCTGCTGTAAGGATTAGGCCTCGCTTGAGTGCGACCGGAGGTAAGCAGGAGGGCGACTTCACTCGATTCTTCAAGCAAGTTTATTCAAACTTCATAAACTGCTTACAACAGAAAACAAAAACAGCCTTCTCTGGCACAAAGTAACAAAAAGGCATTTATACAGTCCTGGTACTCTAGCAAAGTAGTCTCCTCAGAGCACACATACTGGAGGTCTCCACACCTCCAGCCACTCACACCTGTGGTCAGCAGTAGGCTCATTTATATCGCAGACATCCAGCTAACACAGAACACATGACTGGTTATGTGGCCATGACCTCATCACAGGTCCTCAAACCACATACAAAGGTATAGTGATGCCCTACTCTCCCATCTCCCTATGTGTTCATCATATCGCTACACTGCAGCCACTGTTATTCGCTCATTTGCTTTTTCCTGTTTTTTCAGCGGCTGCAGCTTGGTTTTGTTCACACTGAGATCTGATTTAGCAGGTGGCGAGATCGTGTGATCTCAGTATTTTTGTAATCAGAATTGTTGGATTTTTGTAGGGTTTTCTGGGTTGCAGAAAGTAATCTCTCCTTTCCTATCCTATTTAGTCAGCTTGTGGCCCCAGCGTTTGCTCAATCTATTTTCTGCCTATGTTTTTGTTTTCATCTTGTCTAACTGCCAATATATGTTTGGGGGCTTCCTATTTTCTTTGGGGATCTGCTCCGGGGCAGATAGCTTTCATCTTTCTGCCTTTAGGTGTAGTTATCTCTCAGGCTGTGACGAGGCGTCTAGGATCAACGTAGGAACGCTCCACGGCTACCTCTGGTTGTGTCGTTGGTTTGGGAATCTGCAATCCATCGGTTACCAGCATCTCAGGTGTTCTGCTGCCCTGCTGTTGTTCCTGTCCTCCTCAGCTACCAAAACACAACAGAGGCCAATTCACCACAATGGAACCCTTTTTGGTTAAATCAGTCAATGGTTTAACAATACCTGAGAAATTACCAATAAATTTATGATAAAAATTGGCAAAACCCAAAAATCTCTGAAGAGCCTTCAATGTAGTAGGTTGAAACCAATCACAGATGGCCTGAACCTTGACCGGGTCCATTTCAATAACAGACGGATACAAAATGAATCCTAGAAATGAAACCTTCTGTACGCCAAAAAGACACTTTGATCCCTTCACATACAGTGTATTCTCTCTCAAAATCTGGAACACAGTCCAAACATGTTTCACATGAGAGTCCCAGTCATTGGAAAAAATCAAGATATCATCCAAATAAACAATCAGAAATTTATCCACAAAATCCCTGAAAATATTCATAAAGGATTGGAAGACGGAAGGGGCATTAGTAAGCCCAAAAGGCATCACTAGGTACTCAAGATGCCCCTCTGGGGTATTAAACGCCGTCTTCCATTCATCCCCGTGCTTCATGCGAATAAGGTTATACGCCCCCCTGAGGTCAAGCTTAGTAAACCAACTAGCACTTTTCACTCTGGAAAATAGGTCAGAAATCAAGGGTAACGGATATTGATATTTAACAGTGATTTTATTCAGGAAGCGATTGTCAATACACGGCCTCAATGAACCATCCTTTTTGGCCACAAAGAAAAAAACGGCACCCAAGGGTGAAGAGGATGGTCTGATATGACCCTTCTCCAAAGACTCCTTGATATAAGATCGCATAGCATCATGTTCAGGTACAGATAAATTAAAAAGGTGACCTTTAGGAAATTTACCACCAGGCACTAACTCAATAGCGCAATCATAGCTCCTGTGAGGAGGTAAGGATGCAGACTTACTCTCTCTAAACTCATCAGAAAAATCAGTCAAAAAGTCAGGGACATCCTGAGACTGGGGAGAGGCAGAAAAACAGGAGTGTCAGTATTAACACATTGGCAGCCCCAACTGGTCACAGACACAGATTTCCAATCCAAAACAGGATTATGAGTCTGTAACCAAGGGAAACTCAGTCCAATAATGTCATGCAGATTATGCAACATCAGAAATTTGCAACTCTCCTGATGATCTGGTTCAACCTTCATTATCACCTGAGTAGAAAACTGGGGTTTATTCTCTGCCAAAGGGGTAGAATCAATGCCCAGCAAAGGAATAGACTTCCGCAGGGGTATCATGGGAAACCCACAACGTTTGGCAAAGTCAAAATCCATCAGGTTAATAGCTGCTCCTGAATCAACAAAAGCCTGAGCAGAAAATGTGGACATGGAGCAAATCAGGGTAACAGTCAACAGAAATTTAGTCTGAACACTACCCAAGACAACTGAGCGCGCAAAACATCTTCCCCGCTTAGGGCAAATAGAAATAGCATGAGAAGCGTCACCACAGTAGAAACATAACTCTTTGCGCTTTCGAAACTCATGACGCTGAGCCCCAGAAGTCACACCATCACACTGCATGGGCTCAGGAGCTGGCTCACAAGGCAACACTATCTCACGCATCCTCTGCGCTCACGCAAACGTCTGTCAATTTGAATAGCCAAAGACATAGAATCATTGAGACCAGAGGGAACAGGGAATCCCACCATAATGTCCTTTACATTTTCTGTCAGACCCTTCCGAAAAAGGGCTGCCAAAGCATCATCATTCCATTTGGTCAGGACTGCCCACTTTTGGAATTTCTGACAGTACAGCTCAGCGTCTTCACGACCCTGATTTAATGCCAACAAGGTCTTTTCAGCTTGATCAGTGACATTAGGTGCATCGTACAATAACCCCAGAGCCTGAAAAAATACATCAACATCATTCAAAACAGGATCCCCAGGTGTCAGGGAAAAAGCAAAATCCTGAAGGTTGCCGCGCAGCAGAGAGATGACAATTTGAACCTGCAGTGCTGTGTTCCCTGAGGATTTAGGCTTTAAGGCAAAAAACAACTTGCAGTTATTTTTAAAATTTAGAAATTTAGACCGATCCCCCAAGAATAAATCTGGCATGGGGATTCTAGGTTCCACAACAGGTAACCCAGCAAGATAGGCAGTAATCTTCTGAACCTCAGCGGCAAGCCGCTCCACATGGCCAGACAACTGTGTAAACTCCATTGAGGACAAAGAAAAAATTCCTCCTCAGCACCCAGAGAAAAAGAGGGAAAAAATGCAACAGAGAGAAAAAAAAAAAAATTTTCTGTCAATTCCCTTTTTTTTCTTTTACTATTTTTGTCTTCTGTTGAGTACCATAGAATTTTCAGGTTGGCCGGTAATAACTGTTATGTTTCGGTAGCTGAAGAGAAATATCAAAAATAGCCGAAGTGGCAATACACCAGAGAGGCTGGAAACTACTGGGTTGCAGAACCCTAAACTAACCGCAACATTAGAAGTAGTCGTGGAGCGTACCTACGGTGATCCTAGACGCCTCGTCACAGCCGGAGAGATAGCTACACCTAAAGACAGAAAGATGAAAGCTAACTGCCCCGTAGCAGAACCCCCAAAGAAATAGGAAGCCCCCAAACATGTATACTGTCTAGATAGAAAAGTATAGTAAAGAATTCTGACTGCAACCCAAAAAACCCTGACAAAAATACCAACACTTCTGATTAACAAAAACCCTGAGATCACACGATCTCTACCACCTAAATCAGATCTCTGGTGTAACACACAGCAATTTAGCAAATAAAAAGTGACACAGGAACAGAGCGAAAGTGCAAACACAAACTGAGCACAAATGCAGCGCCAGGCCCCAAAAGGGGACCAGGCAGAAGTCCGCTGCAAGGCAGCAAACCAGCAAGGAAAATCCAACCAAAGGAAAAAAAAAACAACAAGTCACTTATCTGAATGAGGCAAATAAACTCAGAACTCAACTTCAGTAGAATGATGATTTTTAATCGTGTCCACAGTAATAACAGAAACGTTTCGGTCCTGAACTTGGACCTTCATCAGTCACATGGACTACTGTGAGTAGGTGGACCCAGCAAAAAGAGGGGCTATGCCCGGAATATCAGGTTTAAATTCTGTTCGATATAGGTGATCAAATATGGCAGCGGTTACCTGGGGGGTCCCGGAGGAGCAAAAATGTGCCTGCGGTGGACGCGGTATCCGCCGCTAGTCCGTGCATGTAGTGAATGCACAATTGCATTCACTACATGCACGGACTAGCGGCGGATAACCGCTGCCATATTGATCACCTATATCGAACAGAATTTAAACCTGATATTCCGGGCATAGCCCCTCTTTTTGCTGGGTCCACCTACTCACAGTAGTCCATGTGACTGATGAAGGTCCAAGTTCAGGACCGAAACGTTTCTGTTATTACTGTGGACACGATTAAAAATCATCACTCTACTGAAGTTGAGTTCTGAGTTTATTTGCTATATTTATATGGTGTGGGAACCTACTCAGATACTCCTATACGGCTGTGCACATGATTATTCACTTTACTTATCTGAATGAGAGCAGGAATGCAAGCTGAGCTCCAACCAAGATCTGGAAGAACAATTGATTACCGGCAGGCTGATGAGAGTTCAGGTCACTTATATCAGACCAATCGGACCCTGAAAGTCATTCAGCAATTGGTTCATTACCCTCAGCAACCACCAGAGGGAGCCCAGCTCTGAAGTAGCCTCCAACGTGTTCACAACACAATTGGGATTAGATATACAATTAGGGTTAGGGATACAATTAGGGTTGGAATTAGGGTTAGGATTAGGGTTAGGGTTGGCATTAGGGTTAGAGGTGTGTTGGGGTTAGGGTTGGAGCTAGAATTGAGGGGTTTCCACTATTTAGGCACATCAGGGGGTCTCCAAACACGACGTGGCGTTCAAAAAGTCAAATGGCACTCCCTCCCTTCCGAGCCCTGCAGTGCGCCCAAAGAGTGGTTTACCCCAACATATGGGGTATCATCGTACTCAGGAAAAATAGCACAACAACTTTTATGGTTCAATTTCTCCCGTTATCCTTGGGAAAATAAAAAAATAGCGGGCTAAAAAATCATTTTTGAGGAAAAAAAAATGATTTTTTATTTTCACGGCTCTATGTTATAAACTTCTGTGAAGCACTTGGAGGTTCAAAGTGCTCACCACACATCTAGATAAGTTCCTTAAGGGGTCTAGTTTCCAAAATGGGGTCACTTGTTGGGGGTTTCCACTGTTTAGGCATGTCAGGGGCTCTCTAAACGCAACATGGAGTCCAGCCAATTCTGCGTTGAAAAAGTCAAACCGCGATCCTTCCCTTGCGACCTCTGCCGTACACCCAAAAAGTGGTTTACCCCCACATATGGGGTATCGGTGTATTGAGGAGAAATTGCACAACAAATTTTGTGGTTTATTTTTTCTTTTAACACTTGTGAAAATAAAAAAAATTGGTTCTGAAGTAAAGTTTTTGCAAAAAAGTTAAATGTTAATTTTTTCCTACCACATTGCTTCAGTTCCTGTGAAGCATGTAAAGGGTTAATAAACTTATTGAATGTAGTTTTGAGCACCTTGAGGGGTGCAGTTTTTATAATGGTGTCACTTTTGGGTATTTTCTGCCATATAGACCCCTCAAAGTGACTTTAAATGTGATGTGGTCCCTAAAAAAAAAATGGTGTTGTAAAAATGAGAAATCGCTGGTCAACTTTTAACCCTTATAACTTCGTAAGAAAAAAAAATTTTGTTCCCAAAATTGTGCTGATGTAAAGTAGACATGTGGGAAATGTTATTTATTAAGAAATTTGTGTGACATATCTCTCTGATTTAAGGGCATAAAAATTTAAAGTTTGAAAATTGCTAAATTTTTAAAATTTTTGCCATATTTCCGTTTTTTTCATAAATAACCGCAAGTCATATACATTTTTTTTTACCACTAACGTGAAGTACAATATGTCACGAAAAAACATTCTCAGAATCAGCTGGATTCGTTAAAGCGTTCCAGAGTTATAACCTCATAAAGTGACAGTGGTCAGAATTGTGAAAATTGGCCCGATCATTAAGCTGCAAATTGGCTCTGTCACTAAGGGGTTAAAGGTACCTTTAGGGTCTGTGCACACGTTGCGGATTTGACTGCAGAATTTTCTGCACCAAAACAGGATCTCTTGGCAGAAAACGCAGGTGCTTTTTTTATGCGTTTTTCATGCTTTTTTTCTCATGCGTTTTTGTATGCATTTTTGTCAGCTAAATAAAGATATGTTATTTAACAAAAAAAAAGATTTGTGATGTCATTTCTTGTCCAACCTCCTCTTTTACATTTGTCCAACCCACACTCCATTACACACAGACAGATAGAGATAGATAGATAGATAGATAGATAATAGATAGTTAGAAAGATAGATAGATATATAGATAGATAGATGATAGAAAGATATATAGATAGATAGATAGATGATAAAATGGTACATAAATAGTTAAAGAGACACACACACACAAAATCTTAACGCAATATAGTTAATAAAAAAAAATGGCTTGGGCTCCCGCACAATTTTCTGCGCCAGAGGGGGAAAGCCGACAGCCGGAGCCAATATTTCTAGCCTGGGAAGGGGTTAATACCCATGGAGCTCCCCAGGCTATGAATATCAGCCTGCAGCTAGCCTTTACTGGCTATTAAAATAGGGGGACCCCCCAAAAAAATGACATGGGGTCCCCTATAGTTTGTAGCCAGAAAGGCTACGCAGACAGCTGCGGGCTGATATTCATAGCCTAGGAAGGGGCCATGGATATTGGCGCACCCCCTTGGCTAAAAATACCAGCACTCAGCCGCCCCAGAATTGGCGCATCTGTACGATGCGCCATTTCCGGCACTTAGCCCCTCTCTTCCCACTCCCATGTAGCTGTGGGATATGGGGTAATAAGGGGTTAATGTCACCTAGCTATTGTTAGGTGACATTAAGCCCGGTTAATAATGGAGAGGCGTCAATAAGACGCCTCTCCATTATTAATGTTATGGTTTGAAAGGGTTAAAAAAACCACACACATAAGAATAAAGTATTTTAATGAAATAAAACACAACACGGTTTTCATATTTTTATTACACGCTCAGATCCAAGCGAAGCCCTCGGTCTCCTGTAATAAAAAGTAAAAAAATAAAACCACCGTATACTTCCTTGTCTGACGCAGTCCAATTAATAACTAGTGTCCCACGACGATCTCCCCTTTAGAACAGTGACATCAGGTGATGCCACTGCTCTATAGGGCCTCCCAGTGATGCACTGACAGGAGACAATGGCTCCTGCAGTGCATCACTGAGGTTACCTGAGTTCATTCTCTCACTTTATGGCAATGCTGCGTGGGAATTTTCTCACTCAGCATTGCCAGTGAGAGAATGAACTGTAGTTACGTCATTCTCTCCCGGCGATCGCAGGAGTGGTGTAGAGCGCTGACATCACCCGATGTCAGTGTTCTATACCGGAGATCGTCGTGGGACACTCGTTAATCACTGGACTACGGTGGACAGGTGATGTATAGGTTGTTTTATTTTTATTACAGATCGATGGCTTCGGGGATTAGGTGATTGGTGAGTATGTACTCTATGTTATGTGTTGTATGTCATGTGTATGTTTTGTATGTTATATGTTCTGTGTATGTAATGTATGTGTTTGGTTTTTTTTTACATTCAACACATTAGCTGGATGATGGGACTTTTACTGTACCATCATTGGCTAATGTGTCAGTCACTGTCACTGTAGCAGGCATAGCCGGATGGGACTTGAAGTCCCATCCGAGGATGCCTGCATACGCAGAGACACACACACAGGCCCGCAGACCCCCAACACAGCCCCGCAGACCCCAGCACATACACAGATCACACACACAGGCCCGCACATACACAGATCACGCAGACATCGGCACACACATACACGCACACAGTCACCGCCCACACACTATACATGCCCACACTCTGCCCACACACTATACATGCATACAGTCACCGCCCACACACTTCCCTCCTCCCGAACTGCAGCGTTTCACCCGCAGCAAAACCGCAGATCTTTTATAGACCTGCGGTTTTGCTGCGGAAGTGCCCGACTCAATGCAAGTCAATGGGCGCAGAAACGCTGCAGTTCCGGACAAAGAATTGACATGCTGCGGAAAATAAAATGCTGAAAATCGGCACGTTTTTTTCCGCAGCATGTGCACAGCAAACCTGCGTTTCCCATAGGATTACATAGGCTGTGAACTGTACTGCGGGTTGGATGCGTTTCCGCACGTTGAAAAACGCAGCAGAAACGCATCTAAAAATGCAACGTGTCCACAGGGCCTTAGAAACCTTCCCCTGTCTTCGTATTACTGGACTTCTACAAACAAGTGCCGTACACACATGTGATCAAGTTATTGCTGGATAACCACGTTTAAGTACTGTGTGCATTCCCACTAATGTCCTTGCTGCATTTTCACGTTTAAGTACTGTGTGCATTCCCACTAATGTCCTTGCTGGACTTCCACGTTTAAGTACTGTGTGGATTCCCACTAATGTCCTTGCTGGATTTCCATGTTTAAGTATTGTGTGCATTCCCACTAATGTCCTTGCTGGATTTCCACATTTAAGTACTGTGTGCATTCCCACTAATGTCCTTGCTGAACTTCCATGTTTAAGTACTGTGTGCATTCCCATTAATGTCCTTGCTGGACTTCCAAGTTTAAGTACTGTGTGCATTCCCACTAATGTCCTTGCTGGACTTCCACATTTAAGTATGGTGTGCATTCCCACTAATGTCCTTGCTGGACTTCCACGTTTAAGTACTGTGTGCATTCCCACTAATGTCCTTGCTGGATTTCCATGTTTAAGTACTGTGTGCATTCCCACTAATGTCCTTGCTGGACTTCCACATTTAAGTACTGTGTGTATTCCCACTAATGTCCTTGCTGGACTTCCACGTTTAAGTACTGTTGTAAGGTTCTGTATATCTGTTTCTGAAACTCAGTTTGTTCGTCGGCCATTTTGCTTTCTGTTTTGCTGCAGCTATCTTGCCCTCAGTTAAAATGGAGTTTTCCAGCTTGCATGTTCCCGCCCTGATTCTCTCCGTTTGCTTCTTAAACAGCCACACCTGAGCAATCAGTGCTTCAGAATCTGGCCTGCAGTGAACCTGTGTTCTGACTCCTGAAGCCTTGGACTTTGTACTCCAGCCATTTCTACTGAGAAACTCTGGAGCTCTTGTGGACTCTGAACTCTGCTCTTGAAAGCCTCACGGTTGCATGGACTTGCGGTAACATAGAAGAAGATCTGAATCTGTTGTGGAGAGTTATTGATGAACTTAGATTACTTTGGCCTGCTGTGTCTCCTGCTTCTGTGTTTGCAACCTGTGTGTTTATTTTTGCCAATTTGTATGAAGCAATACAAGACTTTCTTTTTCAACCTGTGTCTCAAGTATTTTCATCGCACCCAAGCACAAGACGCTATATGAACTGTATCACATACATTACAAGATTCTGAAGCCAAACGTTAGTGTCTGCTGGGTCTGGAAAGGCTTGTCTGCTGTACTGTGGATATCGGATGTCCGGTTGTACTTTCTGTGATAACAGTGGTTGTGACTTCTCACAACCATTCCAGGTGAGCAATTCCCTTAAGTTTTTTTTTCTGCAGAGTTATCACAGGTAAACACTATTGTTTTTTTTTTCTCTTCTCTTTTGTCTGCTGAAACTCTGGATATCAGATGTCTGGTTGAAAGCTTTCTGTGATGATAGTGGTTGTGACTTCTCACAACCATTCCAGGTGAGCAGTTCCCTTAAAGTTTTTTCTTCTTCAGTGTTGCCACAGGTGAACACTATTGTTTTTTTTTCTCTCCTCTTCTTCCAGTATCCTGTCTTAAAAGATCTGGAAAATGGAGGCCCGCATAAAGGAACTTTGTGGAGTGACTGATAATATCCTTGCAGATTTGCAGAATATAAAGACCCGTCTTACAAATCTTCAGGACCTAAATAATCACAATTTGCAAGTGGTTGGACAGACTACTCAGGATTTGCGAGCCAGGATTGAGGTTCTGGAGGGCAAGTCCAGGCTCCTGCCATGGCCCCGAGTTCTGGGATTCCCAAGTTGCCCCCTTTTCGTTTTGGTGGTGAACGTGAAAAATTCAGGGGATTTGTTAATCAATGTAATCTTTTTTTTTCTGCACATGCTTCACAATTTCCTACTGAACGATCTAAGGTGCTTACTATAATTATGTTGCTTACCAACAAGGCTTTGATATGGGCAAACCCTCTGATTGAGACTGAGGATAATTGTTTGAATCACTTTGATGACTTTATTTCAGCCATGGGGCAGGTGTTTGATGACCCCAATCGAGGTGCAACAGCTGAAGCAGCCATGTTAGCTTTGCGCCAAGGTAAGCACTCAGTAGCTGAATATGCCTTGGATTTCAGGAGATGGGCCCTTGATACCACCTGGGACAATTCCGCCAAAAAATCTATTTTTCGAAAGGGGTTATCCCCACTAATTAAGGATGAACTTGCTCGTGCCGACCCTCCCACTGCGTTAGGTGACTTTATTAACTACTGCATCCGTATTGATACTCGTTTAACTGAACGCAGGCAAGAGAGATGGTTCGAAAGCAATCGTACTAACCTTTTCCTACCTTCCTCTCCAGCTAAGGAACCTTTGAATAGGATTACACGGGAACCTGAACCTGAACCCATGCAGGTAGACTCTTTACTACGACGGGTTAGTGATGCACGCAAGGAACATCGTTTTAAGGAGAATCTATGTTTTTACTGTGGTAAGTCAGGGCACTTTATTATTAACTGTCCCAGCCGTTCTCGCAAGACTACTGCAGCACTCATTCATTGTGAGTGTTGCGAGAGGGGATCTGTCAGGTCCGAGCCTCAGGCTCCAGAGATAGCTGCCGCAACAGATCTTGATTTCTCGGACTTAAACTCCGTTACCTCTGAGGACGTTGACTGTGTAAATGCTGCCATCTTTCAGGTTTCCTCAGCGGTGTCCCAGCTGAGTTGTAAGAAAAACAATTCTCACTGTTTTCTTTCCATCAAACTCTGGGTTGACTCAGCCTGGGTGTCTAGCTCTGCCATGATCGACTCAGGTGCAAGTGGAAATTTTATGGATGTCTCCTTTGCTCTAAAACAGGGAATACGTTCAGTGAAGAAGGCTGCTCCCGTACAGATGGAAACTGTGGATGGCTCCCTGCTGACCTCTGGACCAGTGGATCAGGAAACAGAGCCTTTAAAGGTTCTTATGGGTAAAGATCATCAAGAGAAACTGTCCTTTATGCTTATCTCTTCTCCTCACTTTCCCATTATTCTAGGGCTACCATGGCTGCAGGCTCAGAATCCTACCATTAACTGGGAGACCAAGGAATTACACTTCCCAGAGAAACAGATGAGTCAAAAAATTTCAGCTTGCTCTGTTCCTAAAGGAACCATGTCAGTCCCTGAATTACCAGCTGTATACCAGGACTATGTGGATTTATGTGACAAGAAGAACGCTGACCAGCTTCCTCCTCACCGTCCATATGATTGTCCAATTGAATTATTGCCTGGAGCAGAAATACCTTTTGGTAAGATCTACCCCCTGGCGGGGCCCGAGCTGAAGGCTTTAAAAGAGTACATAGACGAAAATCTAGCCAAGGGCTTCATACGCCCCTCTTCATCTCCTGCAGGGGCACCCATATTCTTTGTAAAGAAGAAAGATGGATCTCTGAGACCATGCGTAGACTATAGGGAACTTAATAAGGTTACTATTAGAAACCGTTATCCATTGCCTTTAATCCCTGAGTTATTGGAGAGAGTGCGACATGCTAAAATTTTTTCTAAACTAGATCTTCGTGGGGCCTATAACTTAGTCCGTATTAGACCTGGGGATGAATGGAAGACTGCATTCAGGTCACGCTATGGACACTTTGAATATCTGGTTATGCCTTTTGGTCTGAGTACCGCCCCAGCCACTTTCCAACACTTGGTGAATGACATCTTCAGGGATCTCCTAGATACATTCGTGGTAATTTATTTGGATGATATTTTAATTTTTTCTAACTCCACAGAGGAACATCATGGACATGTGAGAATGGTCTTGGAACGTCTAAGACAAAATCATCTTTACATCAAGCTTGAAAAGTGTGAATTCCATAAGACCGAAATTCAATTTCTGGGGTATGTACTGTCTACACAAGGAATTAGTATGGATGGAAGTAAAACCCAAGCCATCAATGATTGGCCAAGTCCTAGAAATGTGAAGGAGGTACAGCGCTTCATCGGGTTTGCAAACTTCTATAGACGTTTCATTAGAAATTTCTCTGAGGTAGTGTCACCTATCACCCAACTTACCCGGAAAGAGTCTAAGTTCTCCTGGACTCCCCAAGCCCAGGAAGCATTTTCCCGTCTAAAAGATAAATTTACCACTGCACCTATTCTAGTACATCCCAACCCAGAGCTTGCCTTCATAATAGAGGTGGATGCTTCAGACTGTGCCGTTGGAGCTATACTCTCTCAGAGAACAGGTGAGAAGAATGTCTTGCATCCCTGTGCCTTCTTTTCCCAGCAGTTGTCTTCGGCTGAGAAGAACTACGATGTGGGCAATAGAGAGTTGTTGGCCATTATTGCCGCCTTCAAAGAATGGAGACACCTTCTGCAAGGAACTGCACAGCAAATAGTCGTTCTGACAGATCATCGTAATCTTGAGTTTATCAGGTCGGCTAAGTGCCTGACTCCTCGCCAGGCTCGCTGGAATCTTTTCTTAAACCAATTTAATTTTATTATTTCTTATAGACCAGGATCGCGCAATGGAAAGGCTGATGCACTCTCTAGGATTTACTCAGCAGAGACACGTCCAATTACTCCTCCTAAGACTATTCTTCCTGACTCTAGATTCTTAGGAGTGATTCATCATCAAGACCTAATTAAAGACATCAAGGAAGCATACCATGCGGATTCTTTTTTGGCTCAACCCCCAAGGGACGTAAGTCTTGTCTTTAAGAATGGTGTGTGGATTCTGGGACAACGTCTGTATATACCTGAAACAGTCAGATTGAGAGTATTGCAACTCATTCATGATTCCAAAATAGCCGGGCATAGAGGAATTCTAAAGACACAGGAATTTCTTTCTCGTTTCTTTTGGTGGCCCACTTGTAGGAAGGATGTTTTGGATTATGTCACTTCGTGTGAGGTTTGTGCAAGATGCAAAACACCTCGCTCTTCACCAACTGGTCTGTTACAGCCTCTTCCCACCCCGTCCCGCCCGTGGGGATCCATTTCTATGGACTTCATTGTCGAATTACCAACCTCTCAAGGGAAGAACACTATTCTAGTGGTGGTTGATCGTTTAACAAAGGCAGCTCATTTTATCCCTTGTGTCGGCTTACCCACTGCAAAACAGACATCAGATTTGATGATTAAAGATGTGTTTCGTTTACATGGAGTACCGGATGAGGTTATTTCGGATCGAGGGGTGCAATTCACTTCTAGGTTTTGGCAAAATTTCTGTGCAGCATTGGACATTAAAGTAAACCTTTCTTCTGCTTTTCATCCCCAGACTAATGGACAAACCGAACGAACCAATCAAACCCTGGAGCAGTATCTCCGCTGTTTTATCTGCCACCTACAGGATGATTGGGTGGATCTACTTCCATTGGCTGAGTTCTCTTACAACAACTCTCAGAGTGCCTCCACTAAACAGTCTCCTTTTTTCTCTAATTTAGGTTATCATCCTAATATTCTACCACGATTTCCCATAGAGACGCCTTTGCCAGCAGTGGCTGAAAGAGTCACGACTTTACAGAAGAATATGGATCTTCTAAAGGAGAATCTGGAATCGGCTCAGGAAAGGTACAAGAAGGCAGCAGATAAATTTCGTAAACCTGCACCAGTTTTTAAGGTAGGAGACCTGGTCTGGCTGTCAACCAGAAATCTTAAGTTAAGGATTCCATCATCTAAGTTGGGACATAAGTACATTGGACCCTATAAAATCAGTAAGATTATAAGTGCCGTTGCTTGTCGTCTTCAATTGCCCAGAACTATGAGAATCCACCCTGTCTTTCATGTATCCCTACTAAAGGCTGCGACACCCAATACGTTTCCTGGACGTTCTTCTCCTTGCCCTGACCCAGTGCTAGTCGATGGTCAGGAAGAATTTGTGGTGGAAAGGATTCTAGATTCCAGGTTGTATAGAAATCAGTTACAATATCTGATCAAATGGCAGGGCTACCCAGTGGAGGACAACTCATGGGAGCCAGTCAATAACGTTAATGCTCCTCGCTTGCTCCGTCAGTTTCATCAGAGGTACCCACACAAGCCTGGTCTAAGGTCATCCGGAGGTTGCCCCTAAGGGGGGAGTAATGTAAGGTTCTGTATATCTGTTTCTGAAACTCAGTTTGTTCGTCGGCCATTTTGCTTTCTGTTTTGCTGCAGCTATCTTGCCCTCAGTTAAAATGGAGTTTTCCAGCTTGCATGTTCCCGCCCTGATTCTCTCCGTTTGCTTCTTAAACAGCCACACCTGAGCAATCAGTGCTTCAGAATCTGGCCTGCAGTGAACCTGTGTTCTGACTCCTGAAGCCTTGGACTTTGTACTCCAGCCATTTCTACTGAGAAACTCTGGAGCTCTTGTGGACTCTGAACTCTGCTCTTGAAAGCCTCACGGTTGCATGGACTTGCGGTAACATAGAAGAAGATCTGAATCTGTTGTGGAGAGTTATTGATGAACTTAGATTACTTTGGCCTGCTGTGTCTCCTGCTTCTGTGTTTGCAACCTGTGTGTTTATTTTTGCCAATTTGTATGAAGCAATACAAGACTTTCTTTTTCAACCTGTGTCTCAAGTATTTTCATCGCACCCAAGCACAAGACGCTATATGAACTGTATCACATACATTACAACTGTGTTTATTCCCACTAATGTCCTTGCTACTTCCACGTTTAAGTACTGTGTGTATTCCCACTAATGTCCTTGCTGAACTTCCACGTTTAAGTACTGTGTATTTTGCCACTAATGTCCTTTCTGGACTTCCACGTTTAAGTACTGTGTGTATTCCCACTAATGTCCTTGCTGGACTTCCACGTTTAAGTACTGTGTGTATTCCTACTAATGTCCTTGCTGGACTTCCACGTTTAAGTACTGTGTGTATTCCCACTAATGTCCTTGCTGGACTTCCACGTTTAAGTACTGTGTGCATTCCCACTAATGTCCTTGCTGGACTTCCACGTTTAAGTACTGTGTGCATTCCCACTAATGTCCTTGCTGGACTTCCACGTTTAAGGACTGTGTGCATTCCCACTAATGTCCTTGCTGGACTTCCACGTTTAAGTACTGTGTGCATTCCCACTAATGTCCTTGCTGGACTTCCACGTTTAAGTACTGTGTGTATTCCCACTAATGTCCTTGCTGGACTTCCACGTTTAAGTACTGTGTGTATTCCCACTAATGTCCTTGCTGGACTTCCACCAGGGGCGGAACTATCGTGGAAGCAGGGGAAGCAGCTGCCACAGGGCCCGGGCTAGAAGGGGGCCCGTCCCTGCTGCAGCTGTCTCCCCTGCGGCTGCGTTCTGCCGCCCCCGGCCTGAGAGTCGGCGGCTCCCTGTGCTGGCTGCGAAGCTGACAGCCGGCGCAGAGAAGCTGCTGCGTGCCGGCTCCCAGGAATCAATTGCACTGGCGTCTATACAGACGCCAGTACAATTGAAGCTCTGACCGCCGGGTCAGAGCGACGTCTGCAGCGTGATCAGGTCATGTGATCACGCTGCTGACGTCACTCGTCGTCGGCGCCCAGAAGGGTGAAGATTTGTGGTGAGTGTGCTCCATTATGGAGCTGAAGATACCACAGAAGATAAATGGGGGACATACTGTGTGAGTGTGTGTGTATGGGGGGGGGTTAGAGTGGGGATGGGGGTTCTTTTATGTGTGGGGGGATTTGGAGTGGGGATGGGGGGATACATTATGTGTGGGGGGGATTTAGAGTGGCGATGTGGGTCCTTTTATGTGTGGGGGGATTTGGAGTGGGGATGGGGGGATACATTATGTGTGGGGGGGATTTGGAGTGGGGATGGGGGTTCTTTTATGTGTGGGGGGTTTGGAGTGGGGATGGGGATACATTATGTATGGGGGGGATTTGGAGTGGGGATGGGGGTTCTTTTATGTGTGGGGCGGTTTGGAGTGGGGATGGGGGATACATTATGTGTGGGGGGGATTTGGAGTGGGGATGGGGGTTCTTTTATGTGTGGGGGGGTTTGGAGTGGGGATGAGGGGATACATTATGTGTGGGGGGGATTTGGAGTGGGGATGGGGGTTCTTTTATGTGCGGGGGGGTTTGGAGTGGGGATGGGGGGTTATTTTATGTGTGGGGGGATTTGGAGTGGGGATGGGGGATTATTTTATGTGTGGGGGATTTGGAGTCGCGATGGGGGGTTATTTTATGTGTGGGGGGATTTGGAGTGGCGATGGGGGGTTATTTTATGTGTGGGGGGATTTGGAGTGGGGATAGGGGGATTTAATGTGTGGGGGGATTTGGAGTGGGGATGGGGGGTTATTTTATGTGTTGGGGGAATTGGAGTGGCGATGGGGGGTTATTGTATGTGTGGGGGGATTTGGAGTGGGGATGGGGGGTTATTTTATGTGTGGGGGATTTGGAGTGGCGATGGGGGTTATTGTATGTGTGGGGGATTTGGAGTGGGGATGGGGTTATTTTATGTGTGGGGGGATTTGGAGTGGCGATGGGGGGTTATTTTATGTGTGGGGGATTTGGAGTGGCGATGGGGGTTATTTTATGTGTGGGGGATTTGGAGTGGGGATGGGGGATTTAATGTGTGTGGGGGGATTTGGAGTGGGGATGGGGGGTTATTTTATGTGTGGGGGGATTTGGAGTGGCGATGGGGGCATTTAATATGTGTGGGGGGATTTGAGGGTACTGAAGAGTATGTATGAGGAAACAGTATGGGGGATGGGTGCAGACAGTATGGGGAGCGAACGGGTGAATATATGTGGACACAGTATGGGGAGTGAGGGTGATGGGATGTTTGCAGACACAGTATGGGGAGTGAGGGTGATGGGATGTGTGCAGACACAGTATGGGGAGTCAGAGGTATGTGTGAGCAGTAGGGTTGAGCATTCCGATACTGCAAATATCGGGTATCGGCCGATATTGGCTGTATCGGAATTCCGATTCCGAGTTCCGATATTTTCGTCTTATCGGATACCGGAATCGGGATTGTCACTGTCACTGTCAGTGTCCGTCGGTCGGGTCTGTCAGGAGTCAGCAGCACTTACCTGGCAGAAGATCTCCGGCGGTCACGGGCTGGACTGCTTCATGGCCGCCATCTTCTTTCCCCGGCGGTCACATGCAGTTTCTCGCGATAACTGCAGTGACTGCTGGGTAATCCCGGCCGTAAAGCAGTCAGTCCGATGACGTCACCGCCGGGGAAGCAGGTAATCAGCTGTGCTGCGTCGCGATGACAGGCTCTGCCTGTCATTGCGATGTAGCAGAGTTGGATCGTCGTGGGACTGTCGTTATGGACTGCGTCGGACAGGTGGTATACTGTTGGTTTTTTTTTTTTCTTTTTTTACAGGAGATCGATGGCGTCGCAGGAATGAGAGTACAATAAAATTAATGAAAACTGTGTTGTCTCTTTTATTTCATTAAAAGACTTTTTTCTTGCTTTGTCTTTTTTTTAAACATTTAATAACTTTGGGATTAATAATGGATCGGTGTCTTATTGACGCCTCTCCATTATTAACCGGGCTTATTGTCACCGTGCAATCAACGGTGACATTAACCCCTTATTACCCCGCTTGCCACCGCTACAGGGCAAGTGGGAAGAGCCGGGTAAAGTGCCACAATTGGCACATCTTTTGATGCGCCAAATGTGGGGCTGCTGTAGCCTGGTATTATCAGGCTGTTGAGGGCCAAAATCCATGGGCCTTGACAGTCTTTTAATACCAGGCCGCAGCAGTCTGCATTTTACTTGGCTGGTTAACAAAAATAGGGGGGATCCCCACGCCGTTTTTTTTTCGAGGGGATCCCCTATTTTTGTTAACCAGCCAAGCTAAGCAGACTGCTGTGGCCTGGTATTATCAGGCTGGCAAGGTCCATGGATATTGGATCCTTACCAGCCTGAAAAACCAGGCCTCAGCGGTCTGCTTCATCTGGCTGGTTAACAAAAATAGGGGGGACCCCACGCCAATTTTTTTCGAGGGGATCCCCTATTTTTGTTAATCAGCCAAGATATGCAGACTGCTGTGGCCTGGTATTATCAGGCTGGCAAGGTCCATGGATCTTGGCTCCTTAACAGCCTGAAAATCCAGGCCTCAGCGGTCTGCTTCATCTGGCTGGTTAACAAAAATAGGGGGGACCCCACGCCAATTTTTTTCGAGGGGATCCCCTATTTTTGTTAATCAGCCAAGATATGCAGACTGCTGTGGCCTGGTATTATCAGGCTGGCAAGGTCCATGGATCTTGGCTCCTTAACAGCCTGAAAATCCAGGCCTCAGCGGTCTGCTTCATCTGGCTGGTTAACAAAAATAGGGGGGACCCCACGCCATTTTTTTTTCGAAGGGAACCCCTATTTTTGTTAATCAGTTCCCTCTGACGTCACTGATGGTGTCCCTGGCTGACCTGAAGTGAAAGTGGAAAGCAATCAATTAAGCTTTCCACTTAAGGGCCCGTCTCACATAGCGATATCGCTACCGAGATCGCTGCTGAGTCACTAGTTTTGTGACGCAGCAGCGAGCTCACCAGCGATATCGCTGTGTGTGACATTCAGCGACGATCAGCCCCCCTGCCGGGTATTGCTGATCGTCGCTGAAATGTCAGGACCTTTTTTTGATCGCTGGTTTCCCGCTGACAGGCACACATCGCTGCGTGTGACAGGCGGGAGACCAGCGATCCGCTGGTAACCAAGGTACACAGCGGGTTTCCAGGCGCGGGGCTGTGCCTAGAAACCCGCTGTGTACCTTGGATACCAGCGCCCTGATGCAGGGAGCTGGTATCCAAGGTACACAGCGGGTTTCCAAGCGCTGCGCGGTGCCTGGAAACCCGCTGTGTACCTTGGTTACCAGCGGATCGCTGGTCTCCCGCCTGTCACACGCAGCGATGCGTGCCTGTCAGAGGGAAACCAGCGATCAAAAAAAGGTCCTGACATTTCTGCGACGATCAGCGATACCCGGCAGGGGGGCTGATCGTCGCTGAATGTCACACACAGCGATATCGCTGGTGAGCTCGCTGCTGCGTCACAAAACTAGCGATATCGCTATGTGAGACGGGCCCTTAAGCGATGTTACCCGCAGTGTCGCTGTCCCAGATCGCTGCCTGAGCTGCCTGTTTGGCAGCTCAGCAGCGATCATGTAGCGATACACCAGCGATCCTGACAAGTGCATATCGTTGTCGGGATCGCTGGTGTATCGTAATGTGACACCCAGCCTTTACTCTCCTGTCAGGCAGGAGAGGAACTCATTCATTTGGGGTTTACTGTGAGGCTGCAGCATTAGCTGCGGTCCCTGCAGTAAACATTAACCCTTTCTGAAGGATTACACCGTGGGACCTGACTGTGCATGGGATAGGTAAGAATAATTTTGCTTTTTTATTTTATTTTTATTACAGGAAATGGTTTTTGCAGTAAAATAAAAGATGGTCAAAAACATGTGTCTTTATTTCATTAAAATGATTTTTAATTAAAGTGTGTGTGTTTTATTTTTATTTCATGCAATAGGATTAATAATTGATAGTTGTCTAATTGACAGCTCTCAATTATTAACCTGGCTTAAGGTCACCTTTCAATAGCAAGGTGGCTTTAACCCCATATTAACCCATTCGCCACCGCTACAGGGCAATGGGAATAGACGGGCAAAGTGCCAGAAAGGGCGAATCTAATTATAGATTTGTCTTTCCTGGGGTGTCTGGGGGCAGATGTTAGTAGCCGGGGGGGGGCAAAAATAATGGTCCCTCTCTGGGCTATTATTATCTGCCCCCACTCACTGGCTTTGTCTGTCTAGTTGCGAAAATAGGGCGGGAGCCCACGCATTTTTTTTCAGCAATTTTACACCTCATATATATATATACATGTCATTGAATTTGTGACACATATATATATATATTTATATTTGTAGTTCATACACTTCTACATAGTATAATAGCCGCTAATTCAATTGCCGGCTTTTGTGAAAATGCAGAACCCGACATGAAATGACACTTGGTGTACATAGGGTTAACCATGTCTTTTCATGTCCTTTGCTATCTAATTTGCACAAACAATTAAATCAGTCTATGTGTGCAAAATTTCACACCTGTAGGGGTTAATTAAAGGTGTAAATTCGTAGCAAAAAAGTCCGTTTTTTTTACAACGAATTTACACCTTTAATTAACCCCTACAGGTGTGAAATTTTGCACACATAGACTGATTTAATTGTTTGTGCAAATTAGATAGCAAAGGACATGAAAAGACATGGTTAACCCTATGTACACCAAGTGTCATTTCATGTCGGGTAACAATTAAATCAGACTATGTGTGCAAAATTTCACACCTGTAGGGGTTAATTAAAGGTGTAAATTCGTAGCAAAAAAGTCCGTTTTTTTTACAACGAATTTACACCCGACATGAAATGACACTTGGTGTACATAGGGTTAACCATGTCTTTTCATGTCCTTTGCTATCTAATTTGCACAAACAATTAAATCAGACTATGTGTGCAAAATTTCACACCTGTAGGGGTTAATTAAAGGTGTAAATTCGTAGCAAAAAAGTCAGATTTTTTTACAACGAATTTACACCTTTAATTAACCCCTACAGGTGTGAAATTTTGCACACATAGACTGATTTAATTGTTTGTGCAAATCAGATAGCAAACGACATGAAAAGACATGGTTAACCCTATGTACACCAAGTGTCATTTCATGTCGGGTGCTTCTGTCTTTTCACTGAAGCCGGCTTTACCCGGCAATTCAATCAGAGGATATTTTACTATGTAGAAGTGTATAAACTATACATATATGTATATATATATGTCACAATGACATGTATGTATATATATATATATATATGTATTCTATGTGTGTATATTTAGTGTTTACAAGGAAAGAATGGGGTTTTTTTAGTTGCGATATTTTGTTCCCATAGACTTACATGGGACTTCCGGTATCGGTATCGGGTATCGCCGATATTTTAGTGATATCGGCGATACCATTCCGATTCCGATACTTTAGGATATCGGAAAGTATCGCTCAACTCTAGTGAGCAGACAGTATAGAGAGTGAGGGGGTAAATATATGAGGAGACAGTATGCTGAACAGGGGGATGTGAGAGGAGACAGTGTGAGGAGGGAGGGGAATAGTGTGAGGCGACAGTATATTGCAGATATTTTTATTTAGGGGCATTATAATGACTCTTCTGTCTTTAAGGGCATCGTGTGGAGAGTTGGTGCAGAAGAGCGGAGAAGATGGAAATCTGCAGAGACGACTGTGGATGAGAAAGCTCATCATGGGATCTGGACAAGATGAAGAAAAGGAGAACGACTCCAGAGACAGCGTCATCTATAAGGTACCTGGATGTAAATATTATTTGTGAAATTGACTAATTCTCATGTCTTTATTTGTTAGGAGCATTAAAGGGGTTCTCCAGGTCTGTGTCACATAGAATGACTGCAGACTCAGCACAAACCTCGACAGCCCCTTTAATGCTCCTAACATAAATAAAAACATGAGAATTAGTCAATTTCAGAATTCTCACAGTGCGCACTGCACGCTGTTAGGATTCTCTCGTGCCGGTGATTTACATACAAGCGGTCACATGCTGACTAGACATGTGGCCTCACTCAATGAAAATGAACCGAGTGAGGCCGGGCACGTCTAGTCGGAATGTGGCCAGAAGTATATAAATCACATGCTTATGCTGACATGACCGTGTACTCTTGCCACCGGTAATGGAGAATCCTAAAAGTGTGCAGAGCATTCGTTGTGAGAATTCAGAAGCTGCAATGTCAGGATTCAGCTCTGCAGGTTCCAGCAGTCATCACATGGACACTTCATTCATATGCGATTTTTATACTTATGGTCCTGTGACAACGAGTTTCCCTTCCTGCTTCTCTCAGTTTTTCACTGAACATTGAGAGCATTAGGGAGAGCAGCTCGTGGGTACATGACTAAGTGTGTAAATCGCATGTGTGCTTGGGGGGGGGGGGGGCAGGACACAGCGGGCCACATTAGAGGCCCCAGGAAGCAGCAGGCCCCTAATGGGGCCCTAGGAAACAGCAGGCCCCATTAGGGGCCTAGGTCCAAAGGAAGCAGCAGGCCCCATTAGGGGCCTAGGTCCAAAGGAAGCAGCATGCCCCATTAGGGGCCTAGCTCCAAAGAAAACTGCAGGCCCCATCAGGGCCTAGGGCCCCAGGAAACTGCAGGCCCCAGGAAACAGCAGGCCCCATCAGGGGCCTAGGGTCCCAGGAAACAGCAGGCCCCTAATGGGGCCCCGAAAACAGCAGGCCTCTTTACAGTGCTGCAGATGGCGACCAAAATGGTCGCCAAAGCGGCTAAAAATTTGCAAATGGCGACTGGATTATTCAATCCATTCGCCGTTTGCGATTAGTGATTTTTAAAAAAATATATATTTTTTTTAAAATGGCGGCCGGAGGCGGGGGGGGGCCCCATTGTGAAGTTTGCTGTGGGGCCCTGCCGTTCCTAGTTCCACGTTTAAGTACTGTGTGTATTCCCACTAATGTCCTTTCTGGACTTCCACGTTTAAGTACTGTGTGTATTCCCACTAATGTCCTTGCTGGACTTCCACGTTTAAGTACTGTGTGTATTCCTACTAATGTCCTTGCTGGACTTCCACGTTTAAGTACTGTGTGTATTCCCACTAATGTCCTTTCTGGACTTCCACGTTTAAGTACTGTGTGTATTCCTACTAATGTCCTTGCTGGACTTCCACGTTTAAGTACTGTGTGTATTCCCACTAATGTCCTTTCTGGACTTCCACGTTTAAGTACTGTGTGTATTCCCACTAATATCTTTACTGGACTTCCTCGTTAATCCACCCGTGTGTGATATACAGTATATATAATCTGTAGCTTTGCCACCATGAAGGCTGAGGACACATTTCTTGCACAGCAGCCCCAAGTGCCCAGCGCCTGCCCTCGTATCAATATTGTTCATGGAAAAAGCCTTTAGGATTTTTAGTGCCAGCAAACACTTTAATAGTCTTTCTTTCATTACAGAAGGGATAGAGGTGGCCTAGAAGCAGCGGGTGCGGCCATGTCACCCTAGCCAGCTCTCTTGGAGCGTACAAGGGGCTCTGGGAAAAAGGGGCCACATCCCAGAGTGCCAGAAGAGCCGGCCAAGCTTAGGGTGTTGTGTCGTCTTCCGATTTCTCATGTTACGCCTGACTGACGAGCGTCAGACAAGCTGCACACATTCAGGGGTTGGGGCATGGGCGCAGAGGGGCACGGCTGCATTACACAGCTGCATCCGTTACTGACAATTCTTTTTTTTGGAGAATAACATGACTTTGCACCTATTACAAGTTCAGACCTATGTCCACTTCAAATGGCGACCCGTTACAGTGCCACAACCGCTGGTGCTGTGCCTAGGAGCCCGGTTGTTGGCATAGAGGTGCTGGGACTATGGAAGAAGAACATGCACAGAATGCAGTCTTCCTGCAGAGGGCGCACCCGAGCAACGCAAAGCAGCACACACTGACATGCGCAGTGACTCCAGGTTGCTGCCGGTCATGTGACTTGTGTTTTAGGACTAGTGCACAAGCTTATTGGCGGGAGTTGGGACAGTGTTACAGCCATGGCGCAGCGTTGGACAAGCGGCAACGAATTGGCGGGGACAGGCGACAGCGAAGTGGCCGGGACAAGCGGCTACAGAGTGGCGATGTTTCAGCTTGATAGTGACCTTAAGACATTGTACGTGTGTAAGCTGTGCCGCCTGCCGATAGGAGACTCGGGCGACTCTACCGGTGTGTTTGGTGGCGGAAACTTCGTCTATTTGAAAGGTAGGAACCTCCGAGCTGGGGGCGGCAGAGCGCGTCAGGTAACGTTCTCCCGGCTGCTCATCCAGACCGCGGGGCTTCCGAGGCGCTATGATGTCGTTCCCTCACAATGTGTTGTGTTGCTGCTCTGCGGGGCAGGCGCTCATGTACTTCACAGAAGGAAGCGCTGTCCTGGTGCGGTGACCGCACAGTGCGGGGTTCACATCTGCGTTTGAAAACTATATGTTTTTAAAGCCGGGTTCACACTTGTGTTTGGGTGCTCTGCGTACTTCTTCTCTTCAGATCCGCATGCGTCCTGCGTACATATCTATAAGGCTGTGTTTCCATGATCCGGAATTCTTCAGTAAATGCTGCGTACATGACACTGTGCGCTGGCGCAGCGTCTAACACGCAGCGTCCAGATGTTACAGCATAGTGGAGGGGATTTCAAGGAATCCCGTCTCCACTATGCGTAACAACACGCAGGCGGAAGACTTGTGTTAACGGACATGTGGCGCGTCTTTTTAGATCTCAGCATGTCCTATTCCCTTGCGGCGACGGAGCGGCGCCGCAAGGGAAATAACACAGGGCTATGCAGCCCTGCAGTGATTCCGCATGTGTTCAATGAGCACATCCGGATTCACCGTGCGTTCACAAGGGGACGGGGCTTTGGGCGGACTTTCCGCTCCGTCCAAAGCGCTGTTTCCTGATCATGGAAACACAGCCTAACATTGGGTATGCAGGGACATGCATGCGTTGGATGAGGCCCCGTGCGTCATTTTGACGTCCCCGCCAACAATGTTGTGTTCCTGTGCCGTCGGCGGGCACGGCAAAATGACGCACGGGGCCTCATCCAACGCATGTCCCTGCATACCCAATGTTATAGATAGGTACGCAGGACGCATGCGGATCTGAAGGGAAGAAGTGCACAGAGCACCCAAACACAAGTGTGAACCCAGTTAACCCTTTAATCCGGAGCCTGTTTTCACCTTCATGACCAGGCCAAATTCTACAGTTCTGACCAGTGTCA
>JARQOD010009530.1:0-30967 GCA_033576555.1 Oophaga sylvatica
GTCCTCATTTTCTGCTCAGGCTTTGTTGATTCTGGAGCAGCTATTAACCTGATGGATTATGATTTTGCTAAACGTTGTGGGTTTCCCTTGATACCCCTACAGAAGTCTATTCCCCTACTGGGGATCGATTCTACCCCTTTGGCTGAGAATAAACCTCAGTTCTCTACTCAGGTGATAATGAGGGTTGAACCTGATCATCAGGAGTGCTGTAAATTTTTGGTTCTGTATAATCTGCGTGATATTATCGTACTGGGCTTCCCTTGGTTGCAGTCTCATAATCCTGTTTTGGATTGGAAATCTGTGTCTGTAACCAGTTGGGGCTGCCAATGTGTTAATACCAACAATCCTGTTTTTTCTGCCTCCCCCCAGGCTCAGGATGTTCCTGACTTTTTGATTGATTTTTCTGATGTGTTTAGCGAAAGTAAATCTGCATCCTTGCCTCCCCATAGGAGCTATGACTGCGCTATTGAATTAGTGCCTGGTAGTAAATTCCCTAAAGGTCGCCTTTTTAACTTGTCTGTACCTGAACATGACGCTATGCGGTCTTATATCAAGGAATCATTGGAGAAGGGTCATATCAGACCATCCTCTTCACCCTTAGGTGCCGGTTTTTTCTTTGTGGCCAAAAAGGATGGTTCATTAAGGCCGTGTATTGATTATCGTCTTTTGAACAATATTACTGTAAAATATCAATACCCGTTACCTTTGATTTCTGACCTGTTTTCCAGGGTGAAAAACGCTACTTGGTTTACCAAGCTTGACCTCAGGGGGGCATATAACCTTATTCGCATTAAGCACGGGGATGAATGGAAGACGGCATTCAATACCCCTGAGGGGCATTTTGAGTACCTTATGATGCCCTTTGGGCTCACTAATGCTCCTTCTGTCTTCCATCCTTCATGAATGACATTTTCAGGGATTTTGTGGATAAATTTCTGATTGTTTATTTGGATGATATCTTGATTTTTTCTAATGACTGGGACTCTCATGTGAAACATGTTCAAACTGTATTCTGGATTTTGAGAGAGAATGCTCTGTATGTGAAGGGATCAAAGTGTCTTTTTGGCGTACAGAGGATCTCATTTCTGGGATTCATTTTGTCCCCATCTATTATTGAAATGGACCCGGTCAAGGTTCAGGCCATCTGTGATTGGGTCCAACCTACTTCATTAAAGGCTCTTCAAAGATTTTTGGGTTTTGCCAATTTTTATCGTAAATTTATTGGTAATTTCTCGGTTATTGTTAAACCATTAACTGATTTGACCAAAAAGGGTTCTGATGTGGTGAATTGGTCTCCTGAGGCAGTCTCTGCATTTCAGGCACTTAAGCAGAGATTCACTTCTGCTCCTGTTCTACGGCAGCCTGATGTTTCTCTGCCATTTCAGGTGGAGGTTGATGCCTCTGAAATTGGGGCAGGTGCCGTTTTGTCCCAAAAAGATCCAGAGACCTCTAAAAGTAACCCTTGTGCCTTTTTCTCTCGAAAATTTTCTCCTACTGAACGTAATTATGACGTGGGTAATCGGGAGTTACTGGCCATGAAGTGGGCTTTTGAAGAGTGGAGACATTGGCTGGAGGGAGCCAAACATCAGGTGGTGGTCCTTACGGACCATAAGAATCTGGTTTATCTGGAATCTGCCAAGCGACTCAATCCTAGACAGGCCAGGTGGGCCTTGTTTTTCACACGTTTTAATTTTGTGGTTTCCTTTCTTCCTGGCACTAAGAATGTTAAGGCGGATGCCCTCTCGAGGAGTTTAATTGCAGACTCTCCTGAGTTATCTGATCCTTCTGTTATTTTGAAAGAGGGTGTAGTTCTTTCCGCCATCTCACCCAATTTGAGACTTGCTCTGGAGGGGTGTCAGGAGGATAGGCCCGAGCGCTGCCCTGTTGGAAAATTGTTTGTCCCGGACCAGTGGAAAAAGAGTGTGATGTCTGAGATTCATTGTTCCGCGTTGGCTGGGCATCCCGGAATTTTTGGTACCAGAGACTTGGTTAGTCGGTCCTTGTGGTGGCCTACCTTGTCTCGTGATGTCAGGGAATTTGTGCAGTCCTGCGGGACTTGCTCTCGCTCCAAGCCTTGCTCTCGCTCTAGTGCTTTGTTGATGCCATTGCCTGTGCCCAAGAGACCATGGACCCATATCTCTATGGATTTCATTTCCGACCTCCCTGTTTCTCAGTGAATGACCATCATCTGGGTGATTTGTGATAGGTTTTCCAAGATGATACATCTTGTGCCATTACCTAATTTGCCTTCCTCCTCTGAATTGGTGCCTTTGTTCCTTCAGCACGTGGTTCGTTTACACGGCATTCCTGAGAACATTGTGGCTGACAGAGGAGTCCAGTTTGTTTCCAGATTTTGGAGGACCTTTTGTTCTAAACTTGGTGTTCAATTGTCTTTCTCCTCTGTGATTCATCCTCAGACCCATGGTCAAACTGAGAGAACAAACCAGACATTGGAGACTTATCTAAGATGATTTGTGTCTGCTGATCAGGATGACTGGGTCTCTTTTTTGCCTTTGGCTGAGTTTGCTCTTAATAATAGGGCTAGCTCTGCCACTTTGATGTCTCCATTTTTCTGTAATTCTGGGTTTCACCCTCGATTTTCTTCAGGACAGACGGAGGCTTCTACAAAGTAAAAAGAAGCAGCATCCATCCAGGTGAAGGAAAGTAAAAAACTTTATTCTGCCATCATGAATAACAACCACGACGTTTCGGCCATTCAGTGGCCTTTTTCAAGTGTCGGAGGCTTCTGTCTGTCCAGGTGTTGACTATGTTGTGGAGCGTATGCAGCAGATTTGGGACCAGGTAGTGGAGAGGTTGTCCCTCTCTCAGGAGAGGGCCCAGCGGTTTGCTAACGGCATAGGACTGATGGTCCTCGGTTTAGAGTGGGGGACTTGGTCTGGTTGTCCTCAAAAAATATTCCTATGAGAGTGGCATCTCCTAAATTTAAGCCTAGGTTCATTGGACCTTATAAGATCATGGAGATTCTTAATCCTGTTTCTTTTCGTTTGCTTCTTCCAGGGAATTCATCCATAACGTGTTCCACAAGTCTTTGTTGAAGAGGTTTGTTGAGCCAGTGGTTCCTACTGCTTTGCCTCCTGACCCTGTTCTGGTTGAGGGCAATATGGAGTTTGTGGTTGAGAAAATATTGAATTCTCGTTTTTCTAGACGGAAACTCCAGTATTTGGTTAAGTGGAGAGGTTATGGTCAGGAAGACAATTCTTGGGTGTTTGCTTCGGACATCCATGCTAGGAGACTCATCCTGCGTATCATAGAACTCATCCTGACCGACCTGGTTGCTCAAGTGAGGGTTCGGTGACCCCTCCTCAAGGGGGGGGTACTGTTGTGAATGGACTTGAGGTGAGTTCTGAGCAGAGGCTCCCTCTGGTGGTTACAAGCGGTACTGGACTGTCCAGTGAAGATTGTGAGGAGTGGGAATCAGGTGTTACTGACTGGTCTTATATAAGGGAGTCGCCTTCCCATCAGGGTTGCCGGTGATCAATTGTTCTGGTCTCAATCCTTGAGTCCTGTTTCCTTTGTAGCCTGCTGTGTCGTGTCTGCATCTCCTGCTAACAGATAAGACATTTTCTTCTTTTTGTTTTTGTGCTTGATTTTTGCATTTTGTCCTGCACTTCTGTGGGGGCCTTCAGGGTCCCCTCCGGGGGCTTTTGCCCTCTCAGTTTAGTTCAGCCACTGATGTTTGTACTTTTGCTTTTTCCAGTTTTTTCAGTGGCTGCTGTTTTGATTTTGTTACACCAGAGAACTAATTTAGGTGGTAGAGGTCGTGTGATCTCAGGTGATTTTGAAATTAGTAGAGTTGGTGCTTTTCAGGGTTTTTTTGGGATTGCAGTAAGTGCCCTTCCTATCCTTTTCTATTTAGGTAGTTTGGGCCCCAACGTTTGCTCATACTATTTTCTGTCTGTGTCAGTATTTCTTCTTGTCTAACCGCCATTACATGTTTGGGGGCTTTCTATGTTCTTTGGGGATCTGCTCCGGGGCAGATAGCTTTCCTCTTTCTATCTTTAGGTGTAGTTAGTTTCTCAGGCTGTGACGTGGCGTCCAGGACCAACGTAGGAACGCTCCATGGCTGCCTCTAGTTGTGGTGGTTAGTCAGGGTACTGAAATCTCATAGATTCCAACTGCTCTGGTGTATTGCCTTTTTTACCTGCACTCCTCAGCTACCGAAACATAACAAGAAAGTACTTTTTTTTCACAAACATTTTATTTTAGCCTCAGTTTTTTCATTTTCACATGGGCAACAGTATAAATGGATCCTAAAATTTGTTGGGCAATTTATCCTGAGTACACCGATACCTCATATGTGGTCATAAACCACTGTCTGGGCGCACGGCAGGGCTCAGAAGGGAAGGAGCGCCATTTGACTTTTTGAATGGAAAATATGCTGGAATATTTTTCGGTTGCCATGTCGCATTTGGAGAGTCCTTGTGTGCCTAAACATTGGAGCTCCCCCACAAGTGACCCCATTTTGGAAACTAGACCCCCCAAAGATCTTATCTAGATGCATAGTGAGCACTTTGAACCCCCAGGTCCTTCACAAATTGATCCGTAATAAAAAGAAAGTACTTTTTTTTCACAAAAATTTTCTTTTAGCCTGTTTTTTCAATTTCACATGGGCAACAGTATAAATTGGATCCTAAAATTTGTTGAGCAATTTCTCCTGAGTACACAGATACCTAATATATGGTCATAAATCACTGTTTGGGCGCATGGCTGGCCCCTGAAGGGAAGGAGCGCCACTTGACTTTTTGATTGGAAAATTAGCTCCAATCCTTAGCGGACACCATGACGCATTTGGAGAGCCCCTGTGTGCCTAAACAGTGAAAAAACCCACATGTGACACCGTTTTGGAAACTAGACCCCTTATGGAACTTATCTAGATGTGTTGTGAGCACTCTGAACCCCCAAGTGCTTCACATAAGTTTATAACGCAGAGCAGTGAAAAAAAATTTTTTTTTCCTCAAAAATGATTTTTTTGCCCGCTATTTTTTATTTTTTCAAGGGTAACAGGAGAAATTGGACCACGAAAGTGGTTGTGCAATTTGTCCTGATTACACTGGTACCCCATATGTGGGGGGAACCACTGTTTTGGCGCATGGGAGAGCTCAGAAGGGAAGGAGCGCCATTTTGGAATGCAGACTTGATGGAATGTTCTGCGGGCGTCATGTTGTGTTTGCAGAGCCCCTGATGTGCCTAAACAGTAGAAACCCCCCCACAAGTGACCCTATTTTGGAAACTAGACCCCCCATGGAGCTTATCTAGATGTGTAGTGAGCACTTTGAACCCCCAAGTGTTTCACAGAAGTTTATAAATGCAGAGCAGTGAAAATAAAAAAATCATTTTGGTTTCTCAAAAATCATTTTTTAAGCCCACTATTTTTTATTTTCCCAATGGTAACAGGATAAATTTGACCCCAAAAGTTGTTGTCCAGTTTTTCCTGAGTATGCTGGTGCCCCATATGTGGGGGGAACCACTGTTTGGGCGCACGGCAGGGCTCAGAAGGGAAGGAGCGCCATTTGACTTTTTGAATGGAAAATTAGCTCTAATCGTTAGCGGACACCATGTCGTGTTTGGAGAGCCCCTGTATGCCTAAACTTTGGAGCTCCCCCACAAATGACCCCATTTTGGAAACTCGACCCCCTAAGGAACTTATCTAGATTCACAGTGAGCACTTTGAACCCCCAGGTGCTTCACAGAAGTTTATAACGCAGAGCCGTGAAAATAAAAAATCATTTTTTTTTCTCAAAAAATGATTATTTAGCCCACTATTTTTTATTTTCACAATGGTTACAGGAGAAATTGGACCCCAAAAGTTGTTGTCCAATTTGTCCTAAGTACGCTAGTACCCCACATATGGGGTAAACCACTGTTTGGGCACACATCAGGGTTCGGAAGGGATGTAGTGACGCTTTGAAATGCCGACTTGATGGAACGGTCTGCGGGCGGGCAGAGCCCCTGATGTGCCTAAACAGTAGAAACCCCCCACAAGTGACCACATTTTGTAAACTAGACCCCTCAAGGAACTTACCTAGATGTGTGGTGAGCACCTTGAACCCCAACATGCTTCACAGAAGTTTATAATGCAGAGCCGTGAAAATAAAAAATCATTTTTTTCCTCAAAAACTGATTTTTTTAACCCGCAATTTTTTATTTCCACAAGGGTAACAGGAGAAATTGGACCACAAAAGTTGTTGTACAGTTTGTCCTGAATACACAGTACCCACATGTGGGGGGGAACCACTGTTTTGGTGCATGGGAGAGATCAGAAGGGAAGGAGCACGATTTTGGAATGCAGACTTGATGGAATGTTCTGCGGGCAACATGTTGCGTTTGCAGAGCCCCTGATGTGCCTAAACAGTAGAAACCCCCCACAAGTGACCCTATTTTGGAAACTAGACCCCCCAAGGAGTTTATCTAGATATGTAGTGAGCACTTTGAACCCCCAAGGGCTACACACAAGTTTATAACGCCGGGGCATGAAAATAAAAAAATCATATTTTTTCCACAAACATGATATTTTAGTCCCCAATTTTTTATTTTCCCAAGGGTAACAGGAGAAATTAGACCTCAAAAGTTGTTGTCCAATTTGTCCTGAGTACGCTGATATCCCATACGTGGGAGAAAATTACTGTATGGGCACACGTCGGGGCTCGGAAGGGAAGTAGTGATGTTTTGAATTGCCGACTTGATGGAATGGTCTGCGGGTATCATGTTACGTTTGCAGAGCCCATGATGTGCCTAAATAGTAGAAACCCCCCCAAGTGACCCCATTTTGGAAACTAGATCCCCCAAGGAACTCCTCTAGATGTGTGGTAAGCACTTTGAATCTCCAAGTTCTTCACAGAAGTTTATAACGCAGAGCCATGAAAATAAAAAATCATTTTTTTTTCACAAAAATAACATTTTTAGCCCCCATTTTTTTTCCCAAGGGTAACAGGAGAAATTAGACCCCAAAGTTGTTGTGCATTTTTTCCGAGTACGCCGATACCCCATATGTGGGGGTAAACCACTGTTTGGGCACACGTCAGGGCTTGGAATAAAGGGAGCACTGTTTGACTTGTTGAACGCAAAATTTGCAGGAATCAATGGTGGCGCCATGTCGCGTATGGAGACCCCCTGATGTGCGTAAATAGTGGAAACCCCTCAATTCTAACTCCAACCCTAACCCCAACACACCCCTAACCCCAACCCTAACCCCTACACACCCTTAACCCTAATACAAACCCTAACCATAACCCTAACCCCAACACACCCCTAACCCTAATCCCAACTCTAACCATAAACCTAACCACAAGCATAACCCTAATTCCAACCCTAACCCCAAAACACCCCTAACACTTATCCTAACTCTAACCCTAACCACAAACCTAACCTTAATCCCAACCCTAACCCTAATTCCAACCCTAACCCTAATTCCAATCCTAACCCTAATTCCAACCCTTACCCAAATTCCAACCCTAACCCAAATTCTAACCGTAACCCTTATTCTAACCCTAACCCTAATTCTAACCCTAATGCTAACCCTAACCCTAGTTCTAACCCTAACCCTAATGCTGGGTTCATATTGCGTTTTACCAGCCCGTTCAACACGTAGCGTTGACGGGCTGGTAACGGTATAGTATAACGTGATCGCGTTATGCTATACCGCTAGCACAGAGGAATTAGCGATGATTCAGCTGTGCTAGCGGTGACGGAGCCCAGACGCTGCAGCCCGCGTCCAAGGCTCCGTCACTGAATGACGGCACGTCGCGAATGCATGCCGCTTTACATCATGCGTTGCGATGCGCACACAAATGGGGTGAATGGCAGCGTTAACGGACTGCGTTACACAGCGTTATACCGCGGTGAAACGCAGTCCATCTAACGGACTGCCATAATGCAAAATGAACCCAGCCTAACCCTAACCCTGAGGCCCCGTGCACACGTTGCGGATTCACTTGCGGATTTTTCTAAAATCCGCATGTAAAATGACCTGCGTTTTACCTGCGTATTTAGTGCAGATTTACTGCGGTTTTGCTGCGGTTTTTCCCTGCGGTTTTACACCTATAATGGAATAGGTGTAAAATCGCTGCGGAATCCGCACAAAGAATTGACATGCTGCGGATTTAAAACCGCAGCAAATCCGAGCTGAAAAATCTGCAGCATGTGCACAGCGTTTTTTTTACCATTTATTTGCATTGTACTGTACATGGTTTCTGGATCTGCTGTGGATCTGCAGCAAAATCCGCAGCGGATCCGCAGCAAAATCCGCAACGTGTGCACAGGGCCTAATTGGAAAAAAAAAATCTTTATTTTATTATTTGTCCCTACCTATGACAGAGGGGTTCATTTACTTTTTTTTATTTTGATCACTGTGACAGTTTATCACAGTGATCAAAATAAATTTTGGACTCTGCAGGGCGCACTGCGCATGCGTCGGTCGGCGGCGCACTGCGCATGCGCCAGCCATTTTCCAAGATGGCGGTGCCCATGAAGAATCCCAGGCAGCCGCCAGGATGGATCCAGAAACATCGGTGGACCGGGAGAGGTGAGTAGGGGGGTCGGAAGGTGAGGGGGGATCGGAAGGTGGGGGCAGCGGAAGCCAGGAGGAGGGGAGCAGATAGTGACGGCGGTGACCGATCACCGCCATCTTTCGGTGGCGGCGGCCGATCGCAGCCGTGACTCGATGTGGGGGTCAGATCGCGGTCTCCAGCCATGGAAGATGCTATTGCAGCATCGGCGCATGGCAGTGCGCCCTGCACAGTCAAGAAATTTATTTTGATCACTGTGATAAACTGTCACAGTGATCAAAATAAAAAAAAGTAAATGAACCCCCCCGTCATAGGTAGGGACAAATAATAAAATAAAGAATTTTTTTTTTTTTTCCTATTAGGCCCTGTGCACACGTTGCGGATTTTGCTGCGCGGATTTCCTGCGGTTTTAAATCCGCAGTATGTCAATTCTTTGTGCGGATTCCGCAGCGATTTTACACCTATTCCATTATAGGTGTAAAACCGCAGGGAAAAACCGCAGCAAAAACCGCAGTAAATCCGCGCTAAATACGCAGGTAAAACGCAGGTCATTTTACCTGCGGATTTTTCTAAAATCCGCAAGTGAATCTGCAACTTGTGCACGGGGCCTCAGGGTTAGGGTTAGGCTGGGTTCATATTGCATTATGGCAGTCCGTTAGATGGACTGCGTTTCACCGCGGTATAACGCGGTGTAACTCAGTCCGTTAACGCTGCCATTCACCCCATTTGTGTGCGCATCGCAACGCATGCTGTAAAGCGGCATGCGTTCGCGACGTGCCGTCATTCAGTGACGGAGCATTGGACGCGGGCTGCAGCGTCTGGGCTCTGTCACAGCTAGCACAGATGAATCATCGCTGATTACTCTGCGCTAGCGGTATAGCATAACACGATCGCATTATGCTATACCGTTACCAGCCCGTCAACGCTACGTGTTGAACGGGCTGGTAAAACGCAATATGAACCCAGCCTTAGGGTTAGGGTTAGAACTAGGGTTAGGGTTAGCATTAGGGTTAGAATTAGGGTAAGGGTTGGAATTAGGGTTAGGGTTGGAATTAGGGTTAGGGTTGGAATTAGGGTTGGGATTAGGGTTAGGTTTGTGGTTAGGGTTAGAGTTAGGATATGTGTTAGGGGTGTTTTGGGTTAGGGTTGGGATTAAGGTTAGGCATGTGGTTAGGTTTATGGTTAGAGTTGGGATTAGGGTTAGGGTGTGTTGGGGTTAGGCTTATGGTTAGGGTTTGTATTAGGGTTAGGGGTGTGTAGGGGTTAGGGTTGGGGTTAATGGTGTGTTGGGGTTAGGGTTGGAGTTAGAATTGAGGGGTTTCCACTATTTAGGCACATCAGGGGGTCTCCATACGTGACATGGCGCCACCATTGATTCCTGCAAATTTTGCGTTCAACAAGTCAAACAGTGCTCCCTTTATTCCAAGCCCCGACGTGTGCCCAAACAGTGGTTTACCCCCACATATGGGGTATCAGCGTACTCGGAAAAATTGCACAACAATTTCCTGTTACCCTTAAAAAAAAAACAATTGAGGACTAAAAAAGTTATTATTGTGGAAAAAAAATGATTTTTTATTTTCATGGCTCTGCGTTATAAACTTCTGTGAAGAACTTGGAGTGCTTACCACACATCTAGAGGAGTTCCTTGGGGATCTAGTTTCCAAAATGGGGTCACTTGGGGGGTTTCTACTGTTTAGGCACATCCAGGGCTCTGCAAACGTAACATGACACCCGCAGACCATTCCATCAAGTCGGCATTTCAAAACGTCACTACTTCCCTTCCGAGCCTCGATGTGTGCCCATACAGTAGTTTTCTCCCACATATGTGGTATCAGCGTACTTTGGACAACAACTTTTGGGGTCTAATTTCTCCTGTTACCCTTGGGAAAATAAAAAAATTGGGACTAAAAGATCATGTTTGTGGAAAAAATATTATTTTTTTATTTTCATGCCTGGGCATTATAAACTTCTGTGTAGCCCTTGGGGGTTCAAAGTGCTCACCACACATCTAGATAAGCTCCTTGGGGGTCTAGTTTCCAAATAGGGTCACTTGTGGGGGGTTTCTACTGTTTAGGCACATCAGGGGCTCTGCAAACGCAACATGACGCCCGAAGAACATTTCATCAAGTCTGCATTCCAAAATGGCGCTCCTTCCCTTCTGAGCTCTCCCATGCGCCAAAACAGTGGTTCCCCCCACATATGGGGTACCAGTGTACTCAGGACAAACTGTACAACAACTTTTGTGGTCCAATTTCTCCTGTTACCCTTGTGAAAATAAAAAATTGCGGGTTAAAAAAATCAGTTTTTGAGGAAAAAAATGATTTTTTTATTTCACGGCTCTGCATTATAAACTTCTGTGAAGCACTTGGGGGTTCAAGGTGCTCACCACACATCTAGATAAGTTCCTCGAGGGGTCTAGTTTACAAAATGTGGTCACTTGTGGGGGTTTCTACTGTTTAGGCACATCAGGGGCTCTGCCCGCCCACAGACCGTTCCATCAAGTCGGCATTTCAAAGCGTCACTACATCCCTTCCGAGCCCTGACGTGTGCCCAAACAGTGGTTCCCCCCCACATGTGGGGTACTAGCGTACTTAGGACAAATTGGACAACAACTTTTGGGGTCCAATTTCTCCTGTAACCATTGTGAAAATAAAAAATAGTGGGCTAAAAAAATCATTTTTTGAGAAAAAAAAAAGATATTTTTATTTTCACGGCTCTGCGTTATAAACTTCTGTGAAGCACTTGGGGGTTCAGAGTGCTTACTACACATCTAGATAAGTTCCATAAGGGTCTAGTTTCCAAAATGGTGTCACATGTGGGTTTTTTTCACTGTTTAGGCACACAGGGGCTCTCCAAAGGCGTCATGGTGTCCGCTAAGGATTGGAGCTAATTTTCCATTCAAAAAGTCAAATGGCGCTCCTTCCCTTCTGGGCCCAGTCGTGCGCCCAAACAGTGATTTATGACCACATATGAGGTATCTGTGTACTCAGGAGAAATTGCTCAACAAATTTTAGGATCCAATTTATAATGTTGCCCATGTGAAAATGAAAAAACTGAGGCTAAAAGAAAATTTTTGTGAAAAAAAATACTTTCTTTTTTTTACGGATCAATTTGTGAAGGACCTAGGGTTTCAAAGTGCTCACTATGCATCTAGGTAAGTTCTTTGGGGGGTCTAGTTTCTAAAATGGGGTCACTTGTGGGGAGCTCCAATGTTTAGGCACACAGGGACTCTTCAAATGCGACATGGCAACCACTAAATATTCCAGCATATTTTCCATTGAAAAAGTCAAATGGCGCTCCTTCCCTTCTGAGCCCTGCCGTGCGCCCAAACAGTGGTTTATGACCACATATGAGGTATCTGTGTACTCAGGAGAAATTGCCCAATAAATTTTAGGGTTCATTTTATCCTGTTGCCCATGTAAAAATGAAAAAATTGATGCTAAAAGAAAAATTTTGTTGGAAAAATTAAAATGTCCATTTTTTCCTTCCACGTTGCTTTAGTTCCTGTGAAGCACCTGAAGGGTTAATAATCTTCTTAAATGTAGTTTTGAGTAGCTTGAGGGGTGCAGTTTTTATAATGGTGTCATTTTTGGTATTTTCTGCCATATAGAACCCTCAAAGTGACTTCAAATGTGAAGTGGTCCCTAAAAAAATGGTTTTGTAAATTTTGCTGTAAAAATGAGAAATCGGTGGTCGACTTTTAACCCTTATAACTTCCTAACAAAAAAAAATTTTGTTCCCAAAATTGTACTGATGTAAAGTAGACATGTGGAAAATCTTATTTATTAACTATTTTGTGTCACAAAACTCTCTGGTTTAACAGAATAAAAATTCAAAATTTGAAAATTGCAAAATTTTCAAAATTTTGGCCAAAGTTCAATTTTTTCACAAATAAACGCAAAAATTATAGACCTAAATTTACCACTAACATGAAGCCCAATATGTCACGAAAAAACAATCTCAGAATCGCTAGGATCCGTTGAAGCGTTCCTGAGTTAGTACCTCATAAAGGGACACTGGTCAGAATTGCAAAAAAATGGCAAGGTCTTTAAGGTCAAAATAGGCTGGGTCACGAAGGGGTTAAAGAGGGTAATTCCGGCTACACTTAAAGAGTGTAAAAAGCTGTGATTCATGCAGGTGTGTCAGTAACTGCTAACTATACGATTCTGCGGTGTCTCTACCTGTTAGCAATACGGATTTTGCGGACTCTGTAGCTGCTAGCGATGCGGATTCTGTATCTGAGGCAGTTACAGCGCAGCTCCATGATGACATCGGCTGGGGCCCCGCCGAAGCTGTTGTGTTTAAGCAATAACTAGACCGCTACTTACGGTACAAAATCTGTGAACCCAAAATAGTGTTTTTTTTTGTGATACTTTTGAAAGATTACTGACAGCTAGAGTTGAGCATTCCGATACCGCAAGTATCGGGTATCGGCCGATATTCGCTGTATCGGAATTCCGATACTTAGTTCCGATAGTTTCCATATATCGTATACCGGAATCGGAAGTTCCCATAATTCTTTGAGAGGCAATGTGATTTTAGTCAGCCAATGAGGAATCCTAAGAAGTGTGGGCACATCCTGTACTGCTGCGGTCATGTTAACTAATGGCATGGCTGTGATTGGATGCTGAAATGATGTCAGAATGCACTATAAAAGGCGCAGCCGCCATTTTAGCGTCACTGTGCTGTGAATTCAGTTAGGGACTAGAGTTGAGCGATACTTTCCGATATCCAAAAGTATCGGAATCGGAATGGTATCGCCGATACCCAAAAAATATCGGCAATACCCGATACCGATCCCGGAAATCCAATGTAAGTCTATGGGAACAAAATATCGAATTTAAAAAAAACATTCTTGCCTTGTTGGTTAATTGTACATGAAGGAAAACAACAAAGAGTAATGTAGAATGTATTGGGGAAGGTTGAGGAGACATTAAAGGCATAGATGTTTAACCTAATCAAATGGAATAGCATAAATATTTTTTTTTTAAAGATGTTCGGATTGACGAAGGAAAGATGTGTATCTTCGTACCGTGTTAGCCAGTAGATAAAAAAATATTTAGACTTGAGAGTCCTCAGTGGTTGATACCTTTTAATGGCTAACTGAAAAGATGGTAACAAATTGCAAGCTTTCGAGACTACTCAGGTCTCTTCATCAGGCATAGACTAATACAACATCTGAAGAATCACATATTTATACACAAAATAGCACAGAAAAAATGCAATAGGTAGGACAAGTGACATGAAGCAGAACTGTCATTATGGCAGAGGGATTAACATAAATACTATTCATAGATAGAGTGAGGTTTTATTACCTCTGATTGGGTCTGGTATGTGTTGTGATGACCTAAAAGGTCAGGAGGCAGATTCCTTAATGTTGTAGAACGACATAAAACTCTGAGTTTTATGTCGTTCTACAACAATTAAGGAATCTGCCTCCCTGACCTTTTAGGGTCATCACAACACAATACCAGACCCCAATCAGAGGGTAATAAAACCTTCACTCCTTATCTATGAACTAGTCATATTTATGTTAATCCCTCTGCCATAATGACAGTTCTGCTTCATGTCACTTGTCCTACCTATTGCATTTTTTCTGTGCTATTTTGTGTATAAATATGTGATTCTTCAGATGTTGTATTAGTCTATGCCTGATGAAGAGACCTGAGTAGTCTCGAAAGCTTGCAATTTGTTACCATCTTTTCAGTTAGCCATTAAAAGGTATCAACCACTGAGGACTCTCAAGTCCGGATTGACGAAGAAATTGACAATGTTGTTAACGTTTTTTCTATTTTGGCAAATATGTATATTTCACAACTTCCATGCTCTTCACCTTTTTAACTTTTGACACACTTTCTCCTTCATAATCTTCAGCAGCATCATCTTTTTCATCAAATTATTCTTCATCTTCACCTTCTTTATCTTCTTCTTAAACTTCTTGCTATTCATCTTTTTGTTAACATTACTCATATCTTCTTATTAAACTATTATTCTTCTTCATATTCTACTTCTTCATCTTCTTCATCATATTCTTATTTGTGACAGAGATTCCTGTACTTGTAATCTGTCAAAGTATGAATTTTTCATCCTTCCGTTCTTGCTGTCACAAAAGATTAAAATTACAACAGTATTTGTCCGTGTTCATTTAGCCTGCAGCAGCAGGCATTTTCCAGGGGCACCACGAGGAGGAACGGACTCACCCCCATACACTGCTTAGTCTTCTTCTGCTTATAATTTAGAGCATATATTTTGCTCTTCATTTTGGTCTTATACTTCATGTTATTCTGCTTTTTGATCTTCTGCTTATTGTTCTTAAGTCTCTTGTTCTGTATCTTGTAGTTTGTCTTAACCTTCTTAGTCCTGTTGGGTAATCTTTTATTTCTTCTTTGTGATGGTGTTTAGGCTGGTTGGCTTGATGCTCGTCGTCCTTGTGGTCGTCATCTTCTTCGGGTGGTCATCAGGGTCGTCGTCTTCATTGTTGGAGATCCAGAGTGATTACCCAAATAAACATTTAAAAAATCTTCAATTTGTAAATGTAGCAGAAGGTACAAGAGCCAATGCAAGTAACGAGGACCAGCTGACTGTGCTGGAACCCGGAGGGGCAGCAGAAGGAAAAGAGCCAATGGCACAACCAAGGACCAGCTGACGTTACTGGGACATGGTTACTAAGCAGGAGGTACCTGTGCTCCAAAGCACTACCAAGGACCAGCAGACGTTGCTGGAACTCGGATACCGAGATGGAGGCACCTAGGCCAAAGGCACTGCGGAGAACCAGCTGACGTTACTGGAACCCGGAGGGGCAGCAGAAGGAAAAGAGCCAATGGCACAACCGAGGACCAGCTGACATTACTGAACCCCAGTAACACAGGAGCAAGTGTTGACTGTGCTAACAGCACTTCTGAGCAACAACTGGCGGTGTTGGAGCCCAGGAATGAGAAGAGAACAGGGTGGAGGCAGCAGGACTTTTTGACGTACACACAGCAGGGGAACAGCTGACATTACTGAACCCCAGTAACACAGGAGCAAGTGTTGACTGTGCTAACAGCACTTACAGGCAACAACTGGCGGTGTTGGAGCCCAGGGTCAAGGAGGATGTTTAAATACTAGATCAAGTAATTTCCTTGTTACCTGTCAATTTTAAATGTCTATACTTCAAACAAGAGAAAGATAACCTTTATTACCATAAGATGATGATTTCATTTAAACTAATATCTAGATAAATAAAGAATTGACAAACATAAACACATATATTAACATGTTGAACAGCAATGCAAACCACAAAATAAATTAGTTAAGGAATCTGCTATACGGTTGTACATAAAAGCATACAAGTACATATCTGAATCCATTAATGATGGATAAGTAACAGTATGTACACCATTTTTATTGTATAGACAATGAATGTCTGACTTCAAAACATCATCAGCATTACAAGTTATCTGTGACATTACTAAAATGTTACATTTGCTGAATAATGTCACTAAACAGTTTATACAAAATTATACAATTTCCATCATGTAATACTCATAATATGTGGCAATAATCATTTTTATTAACAAACATAACCTTTAAAAAGTGCATAGTGCATAGTGAAAATTCTATTTATGCCTGACTGTCGACTTGCAAGCATGACAACGGATAGATAAGGTATATATAGATGAGACTGCATAGCCACAGATGGTGAATGGCGATGTAATACTGTACCTCAATAAAGTGTGCGTCACTACTACATAATTTTTTTTATATAGCTTTATAAACAGGGTACGTGGATGTATGCTTGCGCCTTTGTTTTGTAAACAAGATGATGTGCACACTGTTAATCTAGTAATTGGTGCTGGTTGAACGATATGTCCAATAAGTAAGGAAATCAACTGCACTCAATGTTTCATGCAAAGAAAAATATCCATTTATTTATATGCACACACACCACAAGGTTTTAGTAGACATGCGGTATGGGATATTGACGGACGATATTGTAGGAGTTAACGTTTCGACCAAAATTGGTCTTTTTCAAAACTCGCTGAAAAAATAAATACAAACAAAATAAGGCACGTGCTGTACAACAAGGTAAAATGAAATCATGAGAAATACAAAATAACAAAATACAGATTCTTGTCAGCATTAGATCATGGAAAGACTTATGCGCACAACATATTTATAGCTATATAGGGATACTCTATGCAGGAGCAGCAGAATTGTATCCCGTGATGGTGTCCGGTACAAACAGCGTCCCCAATGAGGCGTATACAGGTAAAATTAACAGATTTTTGATCAAGTGAAAAACAGGATATAATAAGATACTGTCTTCTTATCATTTTTATGTGATAACTAGTTGCATTCATTATTCGTCATTACTTTTGACAAATGCCTTATTATAATGTTAAAACATTAATGTCAGTTTCCATAGATAAGGCAGCTCACTGACGGACATATGAAAGGAAATCAATATTATCATAGGTCTCACAAGTACCAATGGTATTTGCACAAGTATCTATCTCTATACATGAGATAGTTGGTTGGAGATTTAACAGATTTTTGATCAAGTGAAAAACAGGATATAATAAGATACTGTCTTCTTATCATTTTTATGTGATAACTAGTTACATTTATTATTCGTCATTAGTTTAGACAAATGCATTAATGTCAATTTCCATAGATAAGGCAGCTCACTGACGGACATATGAAAGGAAATCAATATTATCATAGGTCTCACAAGTACCAAAGGTATTTGCACAAATATCTATCTCTGTACATGAGATAGTTGGTTGGAGAACATATATAAAAAAAATTAACACATCCGTGGTTTTCAGAAAAAGTATCAGAATAAGGCATAAATATATAGTAGGAGTTTCAGGGAGACTGATCAGGATGGTACATAATACAACTAACCTTATTAGTAGAGAGAGAGGAAATTTGCAGAGGGCAGGTTCCATGCACTATATATAGATAGAAGAAATAGTTAGAGATCACCTTCAGATAAGTGTGTCCCGGAGATGCATAAGTGTTCCAGTGGGTAGAAAAAGCACCAACCTTGAAACAATATCGGTAAAGGTATATCCGTCCAGGAAATGAGGGTGTGTGTAGCGGTGTGGAAGTGGCGCTTTAAATACCCGCTCCCAAGGTCACTTCCGTGTATGTCAGAGATTAGTGTGCGGCTGTGGAAGCCTAAAAGAGGCTTGGCACACAAGCGTGCGTTCCTCCCAACTGCGCATGTGTGTGGAGCCAATGTCACTAAAGGTTAGGGCTTTATATGACGGCCAGGGAAGCAGAGGCTTGAGACGCAGATTGCGTCTCAACTGATAGCGCATGCGCATGTGGCCGCTGAGGTTACGTATGTAGTATGAAGGGGAGACACCATTAAAAGGATCTGAACAAGGATATACATAAGAAAGAGGACTATAGGAAGGGTGAAAATAAATACATAGAATAAGGAGTAAATAATGAGTTAGCAGAGAAGGAATTAGCCTGGAGGTAAGATAAAAGAAAAAAGGGAAAAATTATGAAAGATAGAATAAAATAGGATAAAGAAGCACACACCATAATGGATTAAATAAAAATTAAGACAAAAATGATTAAATACAGATAATAATGAAAAATGAAAATAAATAATTGACAAAATAAATAAGAAAATGAAAAAAAGAAAAAAATGAAAAAAATGAAAAAAAATGAAAAAATATAAAAAAGATGAAAAATATGAAAAAAATGAAAAATATGAGAAAATGAAAAAAGAAAAAAAATAAAAAAAAAAAAATATAATAAAAAGGAAAAAAAATAAAAAAGAAAAAAATGAAAAAAATTGAAAAAAAATGAAAGAAATGAAAAATGAAAAATGAAAAAAATTAACAAATTGAAAGTAAAAAATAAAAAATAAAAAATAAAATATACAAATTGAAAAATGAAAGATAAAATAAAAAATAAAATGAAATAAAAAAATAAAAATAAAAATAAGACTAAAAATGAAAAAAATGAAAAAAATAAAAATATCGGAATATGGGATCAATGAACTTACCCCAGATTGATTGAAAATTTTTTTTTTATTAAAGAAGTATGTTCTTTGTGAGATGTAGTCACCTGTTAAGAGATCTAGAAACAGACAAGGTTAGAGTACCAATCTAGATCAGAGAACCTGAAAGGAAAATGGTTGTCAAGACATAATATGTATACATTCAGCAGAAAGTGAAATCCGGTTGAAAAGATGAAATTTGTGGATATGAATTTGATAGGAGGGACCATCTTGGAGGAAATGGCTCAAAAATTTAGAGAAAGGAAATATCCAGAGGATATCCTTACCTTTGAAAAACAAAAGCACATTTTTTTCATTTTCTTATTTATTTTGTCAATTATTTATTTTCATTTTTCATTATTATCTGTATTTAATCATTTTTGTCTTAATTTTTATTTAATCCATTATGGTGTGTGCTTCTTTATCCTATGTTATTCTATCTTTCATAATTTTTCCCTTTTTTCTTTTATCTTACCTCCAGGCTAATTCCTTCTCTGCTAACTCATTATTTACTCCTTATTCTATGTATTTATTTTCACCCTTCCTATAGTCCTCTTTCTTATGTATATCCTTGTTCAGATCCTTTTAATGGTGTCTCCCCTTCATACTACATACTCCAACCAACTATCTCATGTACAGAAATAGATATTTGTGCAAATACCTTTGGTACTTGTGAGACCTATGATAATATTGATTTCCTTTCATATGTCCGTCAGTGAGCTGCCTTATCTATGGAAATTGACATTAATGCATTTGTCTAAACTAATGACGAATAATAAATGTAACTAGTTATCACATAAAAATGATAAGAAGACAGTATCTTATTATATCCTGTTTTTCACTTGATCAAAAATCTGTTAATTTTACCTGTATACGCCTCATTGGGGACGCTGTTTGTACCGGACACCATCACGGGATACAATTCTGCTGCTCCTGCATAGAGTATCCCTATATAGCTATAAATATGTTGTGCGCATAAGTCTTTCCATGATCTAATGCTGACAAGAATCTGTATTTTGTTATTTTGTATTTCTCATGATTTCATTTTACCTTGTTGTACAGCACGTGCCTTATTTTGTTTGTATTTATTTTTTCAGCGAGTTTTGAAAAAGACCAATTTTGGTCGAAATGTTAACTCCTACAATATCGTCCGTCAATATCCCATACCGCATGTCTACTAAAACCTTGTGGTGTGTGTGCATATAAATAAATGGATATTTTTCTTTGCATGAAACATTGAGTGCGGTTGATTTCCTTACTTATTGCGCCTTTGTTTTGACGCACAGACTGCCTTCCTGCTGAGACGCGTTGGGTAGTGAACAGTTGTGTGCAGTGTTCACTGTAGTCTGAGGTTTTCCTTTTTGGAGTGCAGATCATGCTAGAGTTAGTTCTTCAACCACTGCTGTTGTAGTCTGCTGAGCGTGTGTCACTGGCACATCCTTGAAATTTTTCTCTAATTGTTGCTGATCCATTCTATTACAAATAAATAAAATCTATTAGTGTGACGCGCTTCCATCCGTATACAATACATTTGTTGCAAACACTATAGAAGTACACAAAGGGGCCTTTCACACCTACTGAACAGTTGTGTGCAGTGTTCACTGCAGTCTCTGCGGAATAACCACACTTAGGCCTTATAACTTTTCAGACTTACTTTATCAATCTACCAAGATGAAGAAGGCAGGGAGTAAGGCACGTGGTCGTGGCCGTGGAGTTTCTTCAGGGAGAGGACGTGGGGATTCTGTGGCTGCTGCGGCCCCCAGTGACACAGCATCCACCAGTTTTCCCCGTCAGCGTTCCTTTATGCGCACTTTTGTAGGAGCTCGGAGTACCCCCATGCTGCGGGAAGAACAAATTGAAGCCGTTGTTGGTTGGATGTCAGCCAATGCATCGACTTCAATTGCTTCCACCTCCTCTCAGGACCACAGCACTGTTGAGCAACCATCTGTCTCTTCACCGCCTGTCAAATTGCCCAGGCAGTCAGAGAGTTCTGTACAGGAGCCAGCTGAGTGTCTGCTTCTGTTCTCAGAACCTATTGGCTTGCAAACAGGGGCCCAGCCAAGCAGCATTCTTTAATGTGAAGAAGAGGGAGCATGCAGTGATGCGCAACAGCTGTGTCTCTCTGAATCTGAAGAGGCGGGTGAGACAGTGCCGATGGTCAGCACACAGCAGAACGCATCTGATGATGATGAGACTCAGGTGCCAGTTTCTGTTGAGCATGGTGCTGGCCGGACCACCCAACAGCAGCAGGTGTTGGCAGAGGGTAGTGGAGATGATGAGGTCCAAGACCCAACATGGCGTGAGGAAACAGGAAGGTGGTGGGAGCAGCTCAGAGGAATCCTAATAATAATAATATTAATTTATATAGCGCCATCATATTACGCATCGCTTTACAGTTTTGCAGTTTAAGAACACAAGTCATAAGTAACAACGTTAACAATACAATAATTTAAGCTAAATAAGTCGCCCCTGCTCGTGACAGCTTACAATGTACAATGAGGTGGGGGAGATACAAAGTATAGGTGTTTATATACAATGGTGCATTTACAATGATGGTCCAGCCATCTTAAGGGACTGAGGGATGGAGATAGTGAATGGGCTAGAGACACACACACACATACACACTTACACAGAATACATAGAATGACTTTGATTAGTGAATGTGATAGGCCGCTCTGAACAAATGTGTTTTGAGGGAGCGCCTGAAACCATGTAAATTGTGGATAGTACTAATTTCTTGGGGTACAGCATTCCAGAGGATTGGCGTAGCGCGGGAGAAGTCTTGGAGTCGGGAGTGGGAGGTACATATTAGTGCAGAGGTTAGTCGAAAGTCGTTTGCAGAGCGCAGCAGTCGGTTAGGCCAATAGATAGAAATGAGGGAGGAGATGTAGGGGGGGTGCTGCACTGTGGATAGCTTTGTGGCTGAGAACCAGTACTTTGGTTGAAAGCTGGGAGAGGCCTAGAGAAGTGGTTAGTGATAGAAGGAAGATAGAGGAAGACATTGCCCCAACGGTACAAACAGGAGGGAGAGTTAGGCTGCAGACTCGGTTGCCTGTAGCCTCCAGTTTGGCACCTGTTCGGAGCAGTTGTCTTCCAAAAGTCAAAACGTGCGCTCCCAGGACTTGCACTGCGTGGTCCTTTTTTCACACACTTGCACATGATATTTGCTATGTCAAATGCAAGCTGTGTAATCAAAAATTAAAAATAGCTAAAAGTGTCAGTCACCTCAATACCACAAATATGTGGAAACATGTGCGGACAAAGCACGTAGTTGAGTTACAAAGACACACTGGAGATGTAGGCCAACCTACAGCAGCACCTACATCTTCAGGTTGTGTTTAAGCCTCTTCATCGAGCTCACACACAGCTGGTTCTGCTTCCTCACAGGATCGCCATGGAAGAACCTCGGCCACTGTTGTCCAGAGACAAAGTGTTATTCCACACACAGCAGCAAGTTCCCTGTCATCCTCACACTCCCAGGCCACAAAACAGCCATCGGTAGCACAGGCATGGGATAAAAGACGGCCATACTCCGCAAACCATGCACGAGCACAGGCTCTGAATGCTGGCATTGCAAAACTCCTGTCCCTTGAAATGCTGTCATTCAGGCTGGTGGAGACAGACAGTTTCCGTAACTGAATATCATTGTCAGTCAAACAATACAATGTGCCAAGCCGATTTCATTTCAGCAGGCAAGCCGTCCCTGGTCTGCAAAAGCATGTTGAGGGAAAAATTAAACATGCGCTACTAAACGCCCTCAGTAGCAAGGTCCACCTGACCACCGATGCATGGACTAGTACCCATTGTTATGATCTGCTACAACCAGTAAGGAAAGAAGGGAATTCTGTCCCTACAATACAACTAAGCTGAATCCCTACGATGTAACGGGGAACCTGATCCTGCGACCAGACCCGCTAAAGACCTCATCTAGTGTGAACGAAGACCTATAGTTGCGAGGGAGGAATCCCTACAAGATCTAGGGACTGGGAGAAAAGGTGGACACCTGCTAACATAAATTGTAGCATGGATAATTAAACAGAAAAAAAAATACTTTGCGATCCTAACATCAAGCAAAACTGACTGATTAAGGCACCTAAGCACCCGGCTAGCTTAACAGTAGATAATACAATGAAGTCAAGCAAAGCCAGAAGGGCGGAGCCAGACTAAATAGGGAAAAAAGGTCATGTGACCAGCAAACTGAAACAAAACCTAACAAGAGGGTTCTAACACCCATGGCCAGGGACAATACCTTTCCCTCACTGCCCATTGGGTCAATGTTGTGTAGCCGGGTACTGATCTTGCGAGTGTCGCTGTACGTGTTCTGCCAACTCCAAGGATTGCAGTAATCAAGTCTGTACACATTGACTCCTCCTCCTACTCCAGTTCCTCAGAATCATCGCTGCAGGAGCCGTCACGGTCTACCTCCACATGGACCCGTGAAAGTTTACCTGTTGCGACCGATATGAGCACAGCCGTGTCCAAATGTCAACAGGCCGTCCTGAAATTAATTTCCATGGGGAATCTTAGCCACACAGCGCAGGAGCTCTGTAATGCCATAAAGCATTAGAGCGACGTGTGTTTTTTGGAAGCGAATCTACAGGCAGGCTTGGTAGTGTGTGACAATGGCCGAAATCTGGTGGCAGCTCTGGGCCTTGGTAACCTCACTCACATAGCATGTCTGTCATATGTGCTCAACTTGGTCGTGCAGAGTTTTTTGAGGGACTATCCGGATCTTGATGCACTGCTGCACAAGGTCTGCCTAGAGTGCGCTCACTTGCGACGTTCCAGCATGGCCAGATTGCTGATTGCAGCTCTGCAACGCAGATTTCGCCTTCCTGAACATCGCATCATATATCACGTACCCACCAGGTGGAATTCGACGTTACATATGTTGGAGCGGTTGTGTGAGCAGCAGCCAACAGTAATGGAGTATCAGCTGCATCAGGCGCAATCAACTCGCAATTTGCGCCGTTCACACTTCACCACTACTGAGTGGGCCTCTATAATAATAATAATATTCTTTATTTATATAGCGCCATAATATTCCGCAGTGCTTTACAGTTTAACAGTTTCAAAACAAAAGTCATAAGTAACAACGTTAACAATACAATAATTAAAGCTAAATCAGCCGCCCCTGCTGGTGAAAGCTTACAATCTACAATGAGGTGGGGGAGATACAAAGTACAGGTGTTTATATACAATGGTGTTTTTACAATGATGGTCCAGCCATTTTAAGGGAGTGAGGGATGCATGGAGATAGTGAATGGGCTACACACAGAGACTTACACATAGAATGACTTTGATTAGTGAATGTGATAGGCCACTGTGAACAAATGTGTTTTGAGGGAGCGCCTGAAACCATCCAAATTGCGGATAGTCCTAATTTCTTGGGGTACAGCATTCCAGAGGATTGGCGCAGCGCGGGAGAAGTCTTGGAGTTGGGAGTGGGAGGTACGGATTAGTGCAGAGGTTAGTCGAAGGTCGTTTGCAGAGTGCAGCAGTCGGTTAGGCCGATAAATATAAACGAGGGAGGAGATGTAGGGGGTGCTGCACTGTGGAGAGCTTTGTTGGTGAGAACCAGTAATTAGAATTGGATCCTATAATGAATGGGCAGCCAGTGTAATGAGTGGCGAAGGACTCTATGAAGGACATCTGCCACGTTTTGCGTGCGTTTGATGAGTCAACGCGGATGGCGAGTGCAGATGATGCACTAGTCAGCCTGACTGTCCCCCTTATCTGCCTGCTTCAAAAAACACCGCAAGCACTAAGGCATGAGGTTTTGGAAGAGGTGGAGGATGAGGAGTCACAAATTTCATCACCTTCTGGACAGTCAGCGCAACGTGGTTCCTCACAAAGGGCTGGAGGACTTTCAAAGTACCATGCTGTATCAACAATTGAACCTCCAGAGTCGCTGTCTATATTTTCATAACCATTCCAAACTTTTAATGTATTTACAAAGCACATAATGTACAGTTTTTGTCTATCCTTTTGTAATGCTATTGTGTTTCCATAAAGTGATGTTACAGAATTATGATACAATGTTTTTAAATTTTGAGTTTTAAATTTTGTAAATTTTTATGTATTTGAAGGACTTTGTGAGGAGGATGAGGAGGAGTCAATGGAGGAGGAAGACATCGCTCCAGAGGGAGGTAGACAATGCTCTAGTCAGTATGTAGACCAAGGGTGGGGTGATGCACAGCAGGCAGAGATGACGCCTCTTGTAGGGGACAACGTTTCTTGGCCAGTTGGGAGTCTGCAGCACATGGTTGATTTCATGCTGCAGTGCCTGAGAAACGACCGCCGCATCGAACACATTCACACCACGACTGATTATTGGCTGTACACCCTCCTAGACCCTCGCTACCGGGACAACTTACAAAGCCTCATCACACCGTTGAACCGGGAGCGTAAAATGCGGAAGTACCAAGACACACTGGTGCAATCCATAATGTTCTCCATTCCAGCCGAGAGCACTGCTGCTGCTACTGCTTTACAAAGCAGCTCTGTGCGTCGAGGCAGTGGAGACAGCTCTGCAACAAGAGGGAGCACAAGCAGCGCCTCTGCACAGGGCAAGAACAGTATGTTCCAAATGTGGCGAAGTTTTGTGGCAGCGCCACCAATGTCTACACCATCCGAGACGGCTCCAGTCAGCAGGAGGCAACATTTCCGACAGACTACATGTCTTGCCCTCTCAGTGTACTCCCAGATGGCTCTTCCCCATTCAAGTTTGTTGTCTCTAAGCTGGATACATGGCCAGAGCTTAGCCAGTATGCATTGGAGGTGCTGGCTTGCCCTGCTGCCAGTGTATTATCGGAGCGCGTCTTTACTGCTGCAGGTGGTGTACTAACAGACCGTTGCATGCGACTCTCCTCCGATAATGTAGAACGGCTTACTTTTCTGAAAATGAACTAGGCATGAATCTCGCCTGAATTTGCCTGTCCGGTTTCAGATTAACTAACTGGTTGGCAACGTTTTCCATGTCTCCTGTTATGTTCATCTTTCTACCACCTGAACTATACTCCCTGGGCTACAACACTGCCAGTTGCTGCTCAGAAGTGTCGTGTCCACAGACCAATACACAAGCTATAGTGATAGTGGGATTCAGTAATGCCTGCTGTTCCCCTGCTGTGTGTCTGACAAAAATTACTGCTACCTAGCTACACATGTTGAAAAAAACATGACATGTTAAAGTGGCTACTGCTACACATAGATATCAGGCTACACCCTTATTTCTAAGCTGTAAACAAGTCAAACATCACATTTAAAACCATTCAATGATTAGTGTTGGTAACAAATCTGTAACTAAATAATTGTGACATATTATGGCAGATATCCACATATCTAACACAAATGCTAACACAAAAGCATACTTATGCTATAGGGTACTGATGGTGAACCTTCTCACTCCATAACTTTGCCAAATCCAACTGACATCATGCCTCAAATGCTGCAATGTTGGAAGTGCATAATGTGGGTTGAACTTTGACAACAGCTGCAGTGCGAAGGTTATCCTTCTGTGTTCTTGGCTTTTAAATAAAAGCATACAAGTAAATATAATAATACATTGTTGATTAAGGGACGTGATGTACACCTGTAATATTGTGCAAACAATGGATGTAGGACTATTCCTCTTCAACATTACTTATATTTGTGTCATTTGAAAAAATACATATTTTAGTTCAAAATTAAAAACCCATGTTCACTAGCTGTGAAAGGCCCCTTTGTGTACTTCTATAGTGTTTGAAACCAATGTATTGTATTTTGATGGAAGAGCGTCACAGTAATAGATTTGAATTATTTGAAATAGAATGTAGCAGCACCAATTTTAGAAAAATGACAAGGATGAGCCAGTGACAGACACTCAGCAGAGTACACGCAGCGGTGGTTGAAGTAAGTGGAGCGGGATCTACACTCCTACCAAAAATTTAAACCTCAGACTAGAGTGAACACTGAACACAACTGTTCACTTGCTGTGAAAGGCCTTTTTGTGGACTTCTATTATGTTTGCAAGCAATGTATTGTATTTTGATGGAAGAGCGTCACACTAATAGATTTTAGTAAATTGAAAATAGAATAAAGCAGCACCAATTTTAGAAAAATGACAAGGATGAACCAGTGACAGACACTCAGCAGAGTACACGCAAGGTGGTTGAAGTAAGTGGAGCGGGATCTACACTCCTACCAAAAATTTAAACCTCAGACTAGAGTGAACACTGAACACAACTGTTCACTTGCTGTGAAAGGCCTTTTTGTGGACTTCTATTATGTTTGCAAGCAATGTATTGTATTTTGATGGAAGAGCGTCACACTAATAGATTTTAGTAAATTGAAAATAGAATAAAGCAGCACCAATTTTAGAAAAATGACAAGGATGAGCCAGTGACAGACACTCAGCAGAGTACACGCAGCGGTGGTTGAAGTAAGTGGAGCGGGATCTACACTCCTACCAAAAATTTAAACCTCAGACTAGAGTGAACACTGAACACAACTGTTCACTTGCTGTGAAAGGCCTTTTTGTGGACTTTTATTATGTTTGCAAGCAATGTATTGTATTTTGATGGAAGAGCGTCACACTAATAGATTTTAGTAAATTGAAAATAGAATAAAGCAGCACCAATTTTAGAAAAATGACAAGGATGAGCCAGTGACAGACACTCAGCAGAGTACACGCAGCGGTGGTTGAAGTAAGTGGAGCGGGATCTACACTCCTACCAAAAATTTAAACCTCAGACTAGAGTGAACACTGAACACAACTGTTCACTTGCTGTGAAAGGCCTTTTTGTGGACTTCTATTATGTTTGCAAGCAATGTATTGTATTTTGATGGAAGAGCGTCACACTAATAGATTTTAGTAAATTGAAAATAGAATAAAGCAGCACCAATTTTAGAAAAATGACAAGGATGAGCCAGTGACAGACACTCAGCAGAGTACACGCAGCACTAGTTGAAGAAGTAACTGGAGCGTGATCTGCATTTAAAAAAAAAAATACCTCACAGACTGCAGTGAACACTGAAACACAACTGTTCACTATCTGTGAAAGGCTCCTTTCTGTACTTCTATAGTGTTTGCAACCAATGTATTGTTTACGGATGGAAGCGCATCACACTATAATTTCTATTGAATGGAGCAGCTAGAATTACACTAAAAAAAAAAAAAAGAGTCTGTGAGTGACACGTGCAGATGCCTACAGACAGCGTTGGATGCAGAGCAAACTGCAACGTCACCTGCACTCTCACACACACACCTTGCACAGAGCTGTTAAAACAACACTGCAAGGCAAAAGGAAGCTTTACACAGCGGTTGGTAAACTAGCCTGCCTAAAGCAAAGTACACAAAATCGCAATCTCTAACTGTCCCTCTGAGTCAGCAGAGCAGCGTTCTGTCCCTAACTGAGTTCACAGCAAAGTGACGCTAAAATGGCGGCGGCGCCTTTTATAGTGCATTCTGACATCATTTCAGCAGCCAATCACAGCCATGCCATTAGTTAAGATGACCGCAGCAGTACAGGATGTGCCCACACTTCGTAGTATTCCTCATTGGCTGACTAAAATCACAGTGCCTCTCAAAGAATTATGGGAACTTCCGATTCCGGTATACGATATAGGAAAAATATCGGAACTAAGTATCGGAATTCCGATACAGCGAATATCAGCCGATACCCGATACTTGCGGTATTGGAATGCTCAACACTATTAGGGACAGAACGCTGCTGTGCTGACTCTGAGGGACAGTTAGAGATTGCGATTTTGTGTACTGTGCTCTAGGCAGGCTAGTTTACCAACCGCTGTGTAAAGCTTCCTTTTGCCTTGCAGTGTTGTTTTAACAGCTCTGTGCAAGGTGTGTGTGTGAGAGTGCAGGTGACGCTGCAGTTTGCTCTGCATCCAATGCTGTTTGTAGGCATCTGCACGTGTCACTCACAGACTCTTTTTTTTTCTTTAGTGTAATTCTTGCTGCTCCATTCAATTGAAATTATAGTGTGACGCGCTTCCATCCATATACAATACATTGGTTGCAAACACTGTAGAAGTACAGAAAGGAGCCTTTCACAGATAGTGAACAGTTGTGTGCAGTGTTCACTCTAGTCTGTGAGGTTTTTTTTTTTGAGTGCAGATCACGCTCCAGTTAGTTCTTCAAACACTGCTGCTTGTACTCTGCTGAGTGTGTTTCACTGCCTCATCCTTTACATTTTTCTCAAATTGTTGCTGCTACATTCTATTTAAAAAAAAATCAAATCTATTAGTGTGACGTGCTTCCATCCGTATCCAATACATTGGTTGCAAACAGTATAGAAGTCCACAAAGGAGCCTTTCAGAGATAGTGAACAGTTGTGTGCAGTGTTCACTGTAGTCTGTGAGTTTTTTTTTTTTGAGTGCAGATCCCGCTCCATTTAGTTCTTCAACCACTGCTGCTTGTACTCTGCTGAGCGTGTGTCACTGCCTCATCCTTGACATTTTTCTCAAATTGGTGCTGCTACATTCTATTTCAAATAATTCAAATCTATTAGTGTGACGTGCTTCCATCATTATCCAATACATTGGTTGCAAACAATATAGAAGTACACAAACGGGCCTTTCACAGCTACTGAACAGTTGTGTGCATTGTTTACTGTAGTCAGAGGTTCTCATTTTTGGAGTGCAGATCCCGCTCCATTTAGCTCTTCAATCACTGCTGCTTGTACTCTGCTGAGCGTGTGTCACTGCCTCATCCTTGACAGTTTTCTCTAATTGTTGCTGCTACATTATATTTCAAATAATTCAAATCTATTAGTGTGACGTGCTTCCATCATTATCCAATACATTGGTTGCAAACAATATAGAAGTACACAAATGGGCCTTTCACAGCTACTGAACAGTTGTGTGCATTGTTTACTGTAGTCAGAGGGTTTCAATTTTTGAATTCAGATCCCGCTCAAGTTATTTCTTCAACCACCACTGCTTGTACTCTGCTGAGCGTGTGTCACTGCCTCATCCTTGACAGTTTTCTCTAATTGTTGCTGCTACATTATATTTCAAATAATTCAAATCTATTAGTGTGACGTGCTTCCATCATTATCCAATACATTGGTTGCAAACAATATAGAAGTACACAAATGGGCCTTTCACAGCTACTGAACAGTTGTGTGCATTGTTTACTGTAGTCAGAGGTTTCAATTTTTGAATTCAGATCCCGCTCAAGTTATTTCTTCAACCACCACTGCTTGTACTCTGCTGAGCGTGTGTCACTGCCTCATCCTTGACAGTTTTCTCTAATTGTTGCTGCTACATTATATTTCAAATAATTCAAATCTATTAGTGTGACGTGCTTCCATCAGTATCCAATACATTGGTTGCAAACAATAAGAAGTACACAAATGGGCCTTTCACAGCTACTGAACAGTTGTGTGCAGTGTTTACTGTACTCAGAGGTTTTCATTTTTGGAGTGCAGATCCCGCTCCAGATAGTTCTTCAACCACTGCTGGTTGTAGTCTGCTGAACGTGTCTCACTGCCTCATCCTTGACATTTTTCTCTAATTGGTGCTGCTCCATTCTATTTCAAATAACTCAAATCTATTAGTGTGACGCGCTTCCATCCATATACAATACATTGGTTGCAAACAGCCTTTTTGTTAAGGTACAGTATTATATCGACATTGTACAGGTGTCGCTATTCAGTCTGATAACTAGATATCATTCACCTTTTCTATCAGTTGTCGTTGTTTCAGCACCACTTGCAGGTATATATTTAGCTATTGTGACTATGCACTATTGAGTTTAACAAGGTAATGCATGATTTTTGTTACCGATTCTCATTTTTACATGATGGACCTTTATGATATGGGTTGTTAAATTTGTATTTAAATATGTATTTTTTCAAATGACACAAATGTAAGTAATGTTGAAGAGGACTAGTCCTACATCCATTGTTTCCACAATATTACAGGTGTACATCACGTCCCTTAATCAACAATGGATTATTAAATTTACTTGTATGCTTTTATTTAAAAGCCAAGAACACTGAAGGCTAACCTTCGCACTGCAGCTGTTGTCAAAGTTCAACCCACATTATGCACTTCCAACATTGCAGCATTTGAGGCATGATGTCAGTTGGATTTGTCTAAGTTATGGAGTGACAAGGTTCACCATCAGTACCCTATAGCATAAGTAGGCTTTTGTGTTAGCATTTGTGTTCCACATGTGGATATCTGCAGTAATATGTCACAATTATTTTGTTACAAATTTGTGACAAAGACTAATAATTTTATGGTTTTAAAGGTGACGTTTCACTTGTTTACAGTTTAGAAATAAGGGTGTAGCCTCTTATCTATGTGTAGCAGTAGCCACTTTAACATGTCATGTTTTTTTCAACATGTGTAGCTAGCTAGCAGTAATTTTTGCCGGACACACAGCAGGGGAACAGCAGGCGTTACTGAACCCCACAAACACATCAGCGATTTTTTT